>APFE030723373.1:0-33764 GCA_000404065.3 Pinus taeda
TGTCTAAAAGCAGAAAGCAACTATGCAAATTAAAGAAATGATAGTAAGGAAATAAAGGCTGCAAAACAAAGAAGGTCAATAACATAGACAAGATGATCACAAGTGTCACTAGTTGTGAAAAAGAAAAGAAAGAAACTTTCCCGGGCACACCTAAGAAACCTGCATAACACACTGATCAGTCATGGAAAAGTGCAGAAATATAAATAAGCAGAATTCAAAATTTATATACATCTATTGTACATGATCAAAACACAGCAATCAAAGGCATTCTGTACAACTATTATACATAAAATGAGAAAAAGAAATGTAGGAAATTAAAGAGTACTATACAGGCCTTCAGTAAACAGAGGCCCTCTACCTACTCTAGCCGGATCAATGATCAGTTACACGCTCAAATGGAAAACAGTCTTCTCATATATTATGTATCAAAATAGAAAGTATAGTGGGGAGTTCAAAATTACATATCAGTGGCTAACTATCCAGCGTTCAAAGATGCTTTATTTATAACAGAGGAAAGCAAACTAACTTAACGAAAACTAAGCTATTCAAGCAGCTGTGTAAAAACATGTAATCTTGCTGCGTCCTCGAATTTAGGCAACGGTCGTTGTGGGCATTCAATCTGCTGTTGGATTCATGTTTCCCACTGTCTTCGTGGCTGAGGAAGATGCCACCTATTCTTCATGTGCTCTAAAACAGAACACGCAGAGCCGTGCCACCGCCAATGACTTCTGTTGACCGTAGTTTCCTCCTCGTTGACCACGGGTTTTTATGATCGGTTTGGGTGAGCTGGAAGGACACACACCATGTCCTCGGTTCCACGAACTTGCCCATGTTGCTCTTCTTCCCGGAGGACACCTGGAACATATCGTTTAATAAAACAGTTGTGGAATCCAGGGTTGGCTGCGGAAACCGGGATCAGCTGCGGAAACCCTGTGTGAGCTGCGGAAACACAACACTTTGAACCAAAATTCTAAACCAACAACACAGTCATTAGCATAATTAGCAAACCATGTAAAAAGTCCTAAAATACAATGATTTGAGCAATTTGATGGAGGGAATGAGTGGCAAAAGAAGGAAATGAATAGGAAAAGGAGGCTAAGAGGATGTGTAAAGAAGTGCAGGTTTGAGGCTCAACAGAAAGGTGCAAACCTTAATTTGGATAGTTACTACTGGATTTCCTAGGTCATTGTACTTGACAAGTACCTATTTCCCTAAAATGAGATCAGATAATGTTCCTATAACATGAACTGTTGGTGGGTATTTGAGTTTCCTTCCACGCTTTTTACTACATAATTATTTGATTGTTTTAGCATAGATCAGAATATCTCGTATAGCTTGAAGGAGTGAAACTTTTATACATAAATTCTTTAATTCCCCTTATAATATCAAAATAAAGATAAATAGTTTGTTTAATTATGGTAAGTCTTTCAAGGAATGGAGGAGAAGCAGTCATAATTCTATCAAAACCCTGTTGATATATTACAACATTGGCTGGTTCTATTTAAGAAATAATTACAGTTGGAGGTTTCACTATAGGCCACTCCTTTATTCCTGTTTCATTGTATTCTGATTCCTAATTAACTATATCACCTTCGAGGAAGACAACTTGCCCATATCTTAGTCGTAGTTCATTGCATACAAGAGGATTTACTTCATAATCTGAACTTTCAACAATTTGTGCATATTGGACAAGTCGATTATTCAGATTAGGATTCGACTGAGTTGGAAATTGCAGATGTATCGGGGTTGGGGTTCGAGGGTAATTGAAATAGAGTTAAAGATGCTTGGGACCAGGGAAGAGTCCCGACAGGTGGACTGATTGGTCCTGCAAGGTGCTGCCAATTTTGAGATCACATTGAGTTTTGCACAGATGAATTATTACATTATGAAGGATCGGGATTATTGGCTGCATTCTGCCAAGATGGGGTGGAATATTTTTTATTTGTCCATATAGGTCCAAGAAATGGTTGATTCGGCCAAGGTGGTGCGGCATAAGATTGGGGTTGCCAAGTGGAGTTAAAAGATGGTTTTCCCTGCCATGTAGATCCAGGAATTTGCTGTTGAACATAATGCCCTGAATAAAACAGACATGGATCTTGAATCATACCTGAAAGATGCGCCTTATATTCTCATCGTTTTGCCTTAAGATATGGTTGTTTTGGATCTTCCTCAGCTGCTTTAAACACGACTTCCAATCCTAGTAGTGATGGACATCAGTCTGTTGAATGATCTTTAGTGTCGATAATGCATGTTTCAACCGTATCCAGTGGACATTCCCTTTGGTTGTGTTTCCTTCAGAAGCATAGAAAGAATATGGCTAAAGCTCATTCTGCTTCATATTGTTTATGTTTTGCCTGCAAGAAGTCCAATTGTTTAGTTAATGTACCCAAAATTTCAGTTTTAAAATCTTCTAAAAGATTACCAATCTTTGCTTGAGTTACGCCTCCACTTGGAACTTTGTTAGTTCGAGTAAGAGAACCCCTAATTCCATATCTTGTTTGCATACTTTCTCATGAGCACTTGATACACAGTTTAACAATATCATCATGTTATTCTAGCTAAATTTCACCTTTCCCCATCAAATTAAGTGTTTCCCTCCATTCATCATTCATCCCCTTAATTAAAGTAGTTTTCAACACTTCCTTTGGTTAAGTGGTATAAGGTCATCTCTATAGGTTGTACTGAAATATATCAACGTATTCCTCTAAGGTTTCAACATCCTTTGCAATCATTTTAAATATTTCATATTTTAAGTCCCTAGATTGAGAATAATCCTGATATTTGGTAAGAAAAGAACTTTTCATTGCATCCCAGGAATCCATAGTACCTCCTCCTAACCCCATGAACCAATTTAAAGCTACCCGCTTCAAGTTAGAAGGAAAAAATTTCAGCTTATGGGGATCAGTGGTGTAATCATACCCTTTACATATAACATTGAACTTGAATAAGAATGAATCAGAATCTTTTGAAGTCATCCTATGAAAAGTTGGGATACGTTGTAATGGGATGACTTTCATAGAAGCATTGGCCAATGGATTGACTATAAGATATTTTATGGTCAAGGTTTGATCTTGTGGCACCTAGTATTCCATTTGGTAGAACATTTGCCAATATCTTTCAGGGATTTCGTGATTAGGAGGTATTATTTGAGCAGGGGGATTTTGGTTGATGTTCAACCCTCGAGGGGGCTTCACAGCACTGGTTAGATTAGGAATAGATGCTTCTCTCTCAATACGTGTCGCAAGGGGTACATGTACGAGAGTCTGTAGATTTGTCTCAACAAATCGTAATTCTATTCCACTTGTTTCTCCCTCCCATTATTTCAAGTTACAAGAATTCCCCTCATATCTATTAGAAGGACCGAAGTGCTTGATACGCATGTCTTGAAAGCTTTGTTCAAAGCCTTAAGTTTTGTTGTGAATCTCAACGTGAGATGCAATTGATGATTCTGCTACTCGAGGGGCAATGGTAGAGCCCTTCCCAGATATTTTTCGAGGACCTATTGAAGCTTGAGATTCAGATTTTCGAATTATTTCTTCTATGAAGGTCAATCTCCCAAGGCTCACTAGGCGTTGGGTTTTTGTGGCTTTTGATAGAGATTTTTGTTCTATAGCTACCTGATTTCTATTATTCTTCTTAGTCATACACACCTACATAATTTAAATGTATCATCCAAATGTGGTTGTTGGCGCAAGCTCTTTACTTGGTGCATGTGTAGGTTCCTACATTCCATCTTTAATACCTGACCCTTCAGAGACACAATCTATCACTATTTTGACAACCTCCCCGACAGCAGCGCCAAAATATTAGGTACTAAGTTGTTCCTAAGGAATCATCCTAACCCTCTGTTCATTAATTTATCAACCCGAGGTTCATCTTTTTATTACAAGGTTGTCAGCATAGTCTATTTAGGGATAATTCTTTAAATTATAGGGGCATATGTCAGACTAACATAAAGCAAAAGATATGAAGAAATACTTTCAAAATATACTAAATCTTATCAAGCTATAAACATAAATAAATCACTATGCAAAAATCATGGAACAGTTTAACTACCTCGAAAATAGATATTAAATTCCACCAAACCATTTACCCTTATTATGATGCAACACTTCAGAATGTATAACACTCTTGAAAAGGAATTTACTCTCAATCATTAATCACTTCAATCACTCTTAAATGCTAATAATAAAGTATGAATATGGAAATTCACTATGTCACAAAGTAATTCTGGAAATGCGCACAACTAAATAATTACATCTAAAAACTCATCCAATCCAAATGGAAAATGTAAACATTCATGTAACTAAAATGTGAGTCTAAAGATTCACACAGCCAAATAATAGATTTTAATAATTCACACAACGGAAATTGTAAATCTAAGGATCCACACAAGTGAATTGTAAATTTAAGAGTTCACACAGGAAACAACTATCATTCATATGAAAACAAACTGAAGGGTAATAGTACAAGTGTTGGCTTGTAGGTGCCTAACCCAGGTTCGGAATTAATTAGACAAACAAATCCCTATACGCCCTTTCTACAATAGTCCATGGAGCATGGACAGAGGTCTCACCCTAAGTAGTATGGGAGGGTGCTAGAACCAAGTTTCCGCACCCTTGAGATGTCTGAGAGGTTCGACTGGTCCATTGTTTGTTCCTATGCATAGGTGGCTTCACACACTTTCCCGTCCCTCACGGCCTGATGCACTACTTTCACGTAGCCCTATCCAGGGGCATGGAGCTCCCATGCCATGCTTTGCGCTATTACCCAAGATCTTACTTATCTTTCAGTACTAGTTAATTACCTTCCTCTACTTGAATGTCTTAAGTTATAATTAGTTATACAAAACATTCATATAGGTTTGTGTAGTAAATAAATAGTATACTTGCAAATTATAGCCAATCATGCATTAAACCAGGAAAAGATACATAGAAATATAGTAAAACTTCTCTTTATTGATTATGCCAATGGTTACAGACTCAACATGCCCTACACACTCAGGTGCAAGGGGTCGTGCACTCAGTTGTGCACTAGTAGGCCTCTGCGCACCCAGCTGCAGAGCCTTATCCTACTCTATGACCCACAGAAACACCTTACACTTTGACTCAATCCCTTACACTTCTCCTCTTCTTATATTCTATCTTCTATGCGTTATCTTATACACTTAGATTTTCGCTCTATTTATACAATCTCATGGTTCGTGGACCATGGGTAGGTCTATCCAGCCGACATTACATTACAAAAACTAGGGTGGACAAACCTGTGACTTTTATATACTTTCGCGCCTCCCGCCCACAATTTGCGGAGCTTTTACAAGAAGATTCAGTCAAAACTTGGGCTTTAAACCCAAAAACATGCCTTGGAGGGATTCCATGCCCAACAGGCCCCCAACACAAACATCATGACTTGCCCTCAAGTCACTTTATCGATGCGGAGATCTTTCCACTGAGTGCCTCCAACTGTGCTCAAACTGTGGCAAGCTGAGCAACGCACTGAGTTGCTGCCTGCTAGATCTCCTACATGCATTGTTTTGAGACCGCGATGTCGGAAGTGCTTCTCTGCATCAATGCATGCATCCCCTGCATGTGCGCGAGCTTTCCTTCAATTTTTTCTATGATGGTGAAGGCCTCATCAATCTAAGGTTAAACGAGCACCTTCAGGACTGCTTCCTTGTGTCATGCCGCATCCACCTTTTCTTTTAGCGCTTTGGCCTATTGCATCCGCATGAGCCTCTGAGTGAGGGCCACCATCTGTGCATTTCCTTTGACACTGTCATACTGATGTTGGATTTCTCGCGCCTCTGTCCCTAAATGTTGGATGTTTGGATCCTCCTACAGATTTGTGAGGACCTCAAATGATTCTTCCAACATGCTAGTGTAATCTCGCACTACACTGCCAATTTCGTCTAGTCCTACTGCGATAGCACTAGCGCATTGTTCTCTGACTTCCGGAGGGGTGGACGACTGTGCCTTTAGTTGTAGCTCACCGATCTAAAGGTTCAACTCTAGCTGAACCTTTTTCATTTCCGCCCTCGCCTCACGTACCCCTACTGCTAACATGTGGATATGCGCCTCTGCTGGTATGTCTGCTAGGATGGCTAGCTTCGGGATGCTCTAGCAAGCTTCGTCTATTACCTCTACCAATTGTCAATTATGCGACAACACTTCATTGCGTTGCAAGCTCAATTGTTCCATATTGATTTTTTGCTCACTGAGTACTTGCTGGGTGCAGCTCTCCCTAGCTCGCATCTTTGTAGTTATCCCATCCTGCAAAACATAAAAGGTCTCTCACAGGAGTACAGCCATATTGATACTGAGACCCTTCAGCGCACTAACCGTAGGCCTGTCGGACTCATTTGTTGTTACTAGTACCCCTTTTAGAAGCATTATGGTATTCGTCACCTGAGCTACGAGGCTGGTCGAAAGAGTACCAGCATGAGGAGGGCACACCTGCAACTCATGCAGTTGCGCTCTGAGAGCCCCCAACACAATCTGGTTCTCCTGCATGAAATTTTGGAGGGCCTCAGAGGTGACATTGCGCACTGTCTCATTGATGTCATGCATATCACCCTTGGTTAGGGTGATCAGGTCAATAGACAACTTCGATGCCTTGACCTTCTTGCGCAAACCTGTTTGTTCAGTTGGGTGTTGGCGCTTCAACTGTGTTGTCACGGTTTGTGGGTCCGCGCCTCCCTCTTCTTCCTCTACTTCTTTCCCATGCAAGGGAAAAATTCGGCCCTCACGCACCTTTGTGACTTCCTCCTGTGCTGCTGCTATTCCTACTGCTACTATGGCCTTTTCCTACTCAGTTGTTGTTTGTACAGCGTCTTGCGCTACCTGTACTTCTATTGCCGCTACTTCCTTCCTTCTCTTTTCTGCCAACTGGGTGATGCGCAACTTGGCCTCGTCTTTCTTCCTCTGTGCCACTGACTTCTCTATCTCCACGATGTCTAGAGCCCGTCGCTCCAATGACCATGTCTCTAGGACATTAAAGATGACATCTGCTATGGCTACAAAGGGTAGCTTCCTCCATTGTTTGGTCAGGTCCTTGCACACTCTGATGTAAATGATATGGATGTTTGTTATAGACATATTTGGGCACTACAACCCCAATCACATATGTCGATAAACCAAGGGATCTCAAACCCCTAAAACTATTGTTTCATACCCTAAAGGATCAAGGTCAATTGATTACATCATTTCCCAGAATTTCTCCCTGAAAAACTACTCAGAACTGGTCAAAACTGGACCATACAGATTGCTCCATGCTGAGGGTGCAATGCATATCACCTGTAACACACAAAGGGTGCGATGCATACTAAAAAAGCCCTTCTGTAGGGCACGATGAGTGAGAGCAGACAAATGGCAAAGGCAATTTTCTAGGTGGAAACTCAGAGAATCTTCTAGAAACTGCTCATATGAACTTGCCTCTCTGATTTTTCCCAGGGATGAGTAAGAGATCATGAAATCTCCAAGTGGAACCAAGAACTATTAGTGAAATGACACTAATCAAAATCCTAGAAGTTGACTCACCCCCCTACAAACATCTATATATGGATCCCTCATCCTAGAGATCCAGAGGCTAGAATTTTGTAATTTGTAAGGAAGTGTTGTTGGTTTCTCTTTGAGACATTGTATTATTGGGTGATCTAGCTTTTTATGAGGTGAAGAGGGCTTTCATGCTGGGAGGATGATGCTGGATCAGACAACTCAGTTGTAATCCTCTCTTCTACTTCTATCAATAAAGTTATTTGAGTTTTCCTCCATATACTTGTGTATCTCTGAATCTTGTATTTTTGTATGCATTTGTATGGTTAATGTACTTTTGATTCTACATTGTTTATGGTATCATAGATCTCTATGCTTTGATGGTTTCTTGTTGTTTTGCCTCTATAGGTGTTCTTTGAAGCATGACAAGTGAGAAAGGAGTGGAAAGCTCTATCAAAGGAGAGAGTAAACAAGTAAGGAGCCAAGAAAAAGATTAAGGTTGGTGCTCTCTGCTTCTCTCTTATCTATCTGCCATAAAGGAAAACACAGGTTACTTTGAATTGTTTGCTCCTAAGATAGCTACCCATCTTAGTGGGACTAGAAGATCTGAACAGGCACTAGTTTTCCCGGAAACAAAATGGCTACTCCACTAGGGAGAGAATCATTTTATTTTTGTTACTGTTGTTTACTTTATAAGCTATAGACGAAGCCTGAAGTTAAGCCAACTATCCTTCAAACTGCTTTTTCTATGCAACTGCCAAGTAGATCAACGTTTCTTCAGTCAATCTACAGGTTGGTTTATGAACTGAACATCTAACTTGCAAACATCCTAAGTGCATTGGTGGTAGCTCAATAACCTCATAAGATCATACCTCTATACTTTGTGCCTACTTTCCATCATAAGCTAGGCCTAAATCACTAAATTTAGCTGCAAACTGTGGGTGAAAACCAAGCTCAGTCTCATCGCTAGACCATTGCACTATCTCTCATTAGCAGTCTGGATGCATCGCACCTCCCATGTGCTATAGGTGAGATGCATCCCTGTTTCCCTTAAGGACAGGTGTGATGATTGAATGAGACTGTTTCCCTCTCTGGATTTTGGTTTTTTCTTCATTGTTTTCAGCTCTATTCAGTAGTTTTGTTGCTTATAATCAGTATATCATTGTTGAAGCCTTCTTCTTTTACATTATTTAGCCTCCATTGATAAGGAATTGTAAATGTTTTTTATGTATTTTTCATCATTTACAGTCCTCCTTTGCAAAAAGTAGCTTAATTGAACTGTCGTCTTTTGATTCGAAAGTGTCGTAACTGTCATTTTTAGTCAAGAAAAAGAGTGTCGTAAAGTCTTCCTCTTTTATATAGTCGATTGTAATTTTTCCATTGTATTTGATTTGAATTGTCAATTCTTTGAAGTGTTGAAAGCAGTTTTCCATTCAAAATTGAAAGTGTCGTCTTAGTCTTCCTTCCATTTTTGGAAAGAAATTGTTATAGTGTCACTTTGAAGAAAAGTAGTTCAGATCTATATATAGTTTTATTTTTGGCATTCTCACATTAAGGAAACAAAAAAAAATACATGCATGTGCATTTGCATTTATACTGCCTGCAGAAATTTATATAGGAAAAGTGAATTTAGTGTGTGCTCTCTACTCTATGTTGAAAGAATCGTACTCTTCTTTCCTTAGTAGCTAGGATTTTCATTGCTAAAAGAAAACAAACGACTGTTTATCATTTAGATTGCATATTTAGGAATTGTCATCTACATCAAGTGGTAAACCTTGAAGGGAAAACTTCTTAAGAAAGATCAACTATAAAATAAACCTCAATGAACATAAAAAAGCTTTGGAACCTAACGCACAACATCTAGAAGTCTAGGCTAGAGACGTATTCCGGCGTCGTAAAGCCTTGTAACTATCGTTTTCATCGTAGGTTGGGTGATTCCTCCTCTTTGATATGACAAGTGCTAGTACGGACTTGTGATCCCACGTACCGTCGAGTATATATTGGGAGATCACAATAGGATGATATCTTTTATCCTTAGGAAGCTGTGTCTGCCACCCTATCGATCACAATGTGCTGAACACAACATTCGGGAAGATTGATTGTCGTACGTAAAGTCCTTGGTAATTTCTCTTTAATTTACCACCGAGGTGTATATTGCAGTTTTACGATTGGTTTGGTAATCCCTCTGTCTAGATTTCTAGAGTAGTTACTTTCGTTCCTTTTCGACTCCTTAAAAGAAAAGGTCTGTCTTAGCACTTGTCACTTCAGGCTCATTAAAAATCGAAGGTGACTAGAGTCACCTTTAGCTTTTTCTAGACTCTTAAAAATCAAAAAAGCAAGTTGTGTCAAAGCGTCATAAAATTCATTTAATTCGGAATAATATTTTCCCCTTTTAATTTTGAGTTGATCAAGTAATCCGCAATCGTGGAAGAAATTCAATAAAAACCTCGTCGTTTGTGGAGACTAATGAGTCAACCATCTTTGACTCTGGAAACAAAACCATTATGGGCCAAGTGATCTCATTTAACTGGGTCGAAATCTCCTGGTTTATTTGAAACTTGTGTTTCAACATCATCAGAGATTCCAGTTACTCCAATTATTTTTGGCACCCCTGCCTCTACAGAAGAAGTTCTGCAGTTACAATAGGACATTAGAACCGATCCTAGTGTAATGGTAAACACCTCTATTCCTGAACCAGCTCCATCTAGGGCTGATATAGAAGGTGTCACCCCTCCAGCATCTGTCGCTACAGAGTCTATACCTTCTTCAGCACCGGAAATATTTTACAGACCTGACAGTCTACCTCTTCCACTTGGACTGATTGCTATAGAAGAAATTGTGGAGGATCTTCCACCCAGTACCCCATTACATTTTGGAACTCGGATCCACCTATATCCTTTTACCACAGAAATTAGTTCTTTTGATCACCCTTCATCGCAAGTTCTTGTTGAATCGTTAGGAAATATTTTGGATAGACTCAATATGTCTGAACAACCATCGAAATCTAGGACTGTGTCATCTGATATAGCAGCAGCAGAACCTGCTACCACTACTCCGACAATGTTCGTTGGTATACCATCTGTCCCAACTAGTTCTCAACCGCTAGATGGAGTCCACCCAGGGACTATTTTGACAGCATGGTCTGTTCCTATTTGTTCATCCAGAATCTTATCTGGAATTTCTTATGTTGAGACTCAGCAAATTGATCCTTCACATCAGTATCAATTTGGGCAGTCTAGTCTCCAAAGACCAATTTATCCTTTGAACTCTAGATTGTCGCCATATGGGGGGTAGTATGCCTTTTCATTGTTCACTCTTGGAGAACAACCATATGAGAGTTCACAACAAAATTCGGGTCAAACTGGAATTGCATCCAGTGGTTGGGTACCAATACTGCCTCAACAGCCGAGAGTTGTATATTCAATGCAACCAAATCAACCTATGTCGAACATTCCCACTACACTGGCTATTGTGACAGTGTCGCAAGTACAAGCGTTGCCTATTGTATGTCAACCTCAAGTCTCTCAGGTCGTAATACAACAACCTCTTGTCTCCACAACTCAATCACAACCATAGATTAGTGGCTCCTTAATTGAAGCGACTCAGGCTCAAACGGGTACTATCACCCCTCATCTTGGTCAAACATCTAGTATTGGACAACAACAAATGGTCCAACAACCATGGCTGGTACAATATCAACAACCACAATTCCAGCAAGCTTAGTGAGGACCTGAACAACAAAGCTTTGTGAGTAATGGGAAACCGTATGTTCAAAACGGTTACCAACAAACATATTATAATGGTTATTCCCATCAACCTTATCAAAGTTATCAGCATCAAATACATTATGCTGGTATGCAAATACCCACTGCTCAGGCATTCCCATCTTATCCTAGGTATGCTTCGCCAAACCTGAATCAACAGTTGCCTTTCGTAGCAACTTTAAAATTACCAAATCTGAATCGGCTAACAAATGATCCAATTGCTTACACCCCTTGGTGGCCAGCAATTCCTCATAAACTTTCGTCAGATATTCCTAAATTCAATGGAAATCTGGGTGAAGATCCATCGAATCATGTAATGACCTTTCATTTTTGGTGTTCGTCCAACACCCTCAATGATGATTCGATTAGGCTTTGCCTTTTTCAACAAACGCTAACTGGTCCGGTGGTGAAATGGTACATCGTATTGCCTATAGCTTCATTCGATAACTTCAACACCCTTGCCACTACCTTTTTAACCCATTTTCAATTACCTATAAGGTACGAAACAGGAATGGAGCTCCTTACCAATTTTAAACAGACAACAGCCACTCACATATCTAATAATATTCATGAGTGGCGACGTCGTTGTCGAATGGTAAAGACATATGTTCATGATCATCTTCTAGCTAAATGGTTTATTAAGTCATTTTTACCTTCTATTACAGAAGATGTGGCCAAGGGAGGATTTGTCACTGAAGAGCAAGTCATTTCTCGTGCACAATATCTAGACTTGATCTATACTCAGTCTGGAATGCTCTATGACAAAATTCTTGACGCTCTTAGACTGGAATTTTACGTTCCTCCTCCTCCTAAATCAAACAGGGACACTCATGATGGCGATGGCGTGATTGGCACCTCAAGTACACAAACCGAAAAGCCCCCATCTAGTAAGGCCCTCGCAATTTCCAGTAAAAAAGCAAATGCAAAACTTCCTGCCTCAGAGGTTAATGCCATGTCGTCTGACAAACGCAAAGAACTGAAGTAACCAGGGGGCAAGAAGAAAGGGAAAAACAAAAAGAAGAAATGGGAATATTCGACTCCTAAAAAATCTTTTGAAAACCCTACTGGGAAAAAGAAACCTACTTAGCCATGTCTCATATGTGATGGGGACCGTTGGACAAAAGAATGTCTGCATCGAGCTGAGGTCAAGAAGTTCTTTAAGAATTCAAATACCTCAGTGGTATTGACTGATCAATTTCCAAACCCAGAAACCAATCTGGTTTCTATCGATAATGCTTCCCCATCCCAAGTGCTTATGTTGTCCATTTCGAAACAGCAAAATGATGCTTTGATATCGACAAGGAATAAAGATTATGGGAATCCATAGATGTCGAACAACAAGGCTATAGATCAACCTAGTAGTTCGACAACAACTTCATCGGAAGTTGTGCCACCCATCATTCCTGAACTAACAATAAAGCCGCCAAAGGGAGTAGTACATAAATCAACATTTAATCCTCGTGCTCGAGCAGCATAGAATTATAATATAGTAGAGGATCTAGCTTAATCACCATCTGCTATGTCGACACTTGAAGTACTGCAAAATTGCCTCTCCCTAAAGCAAGCTTTATTATCAGCAATAGGTGGGATTGACCCAACGGATTCCAATCTTGTGGCCTTTAATCACAAAGGATATGAACCTCAGTTACCGGCTCAACTCACTTTCCTCATACAGGTAAAAGCCCTCAACAAACTGTTCATCAAACAATCATTGATGAGGGGGCATCTACCTGCATTATGTCAATGAGTTGCTGGAAAACTTTAGGCTAACCACCTTTGTCAAGATCATTAACGACATTAAAAGCATTCGATGGATGAACATACACGTTGTACGGGATTCTAAGTAACTTGCAAATTTGAACTGGGGGGCAAGACAGTAGAAATTGACGACAAAGTTATCGATGGAAACCTCGATTACAATATCCTACTGGGAAGACCTTGGATTTATGCCATGGTTGTTGTTGTGTCAACATATTTTAGAAAGATTTCATTTCCCCTTCCAAGGTGGAATTAGAATCGTTGACCAACAAACCTTTCTCCCCAATAGTTCACAAGTTATAGGAAACATTCCAATGATCCATGGAAGCTCTCAATCACTTCAAAATGTCAGAGTAGGCCTCCTAAAAGACCCTGCATTAATGGGTACTTTTTCCCTACCACCTCCAAGTAATCTGGCGAAAGTGGCCACGTTGGAAACCTGTAATAAGGTATCTTCTATATCCACAAAGATTCATAATATTTTTGAACATTTTGTTAGCATGGATCATCAATAGGTATTACCTCCAAGCCCAATAGAAATTTTGTAGCAATCAATTTTCTTGGCCTGGGCGGCAAACCCAAATCAACGCTCATCGAGTGTTTGGATAGATAGGTCTCAAGAATATGGCACCTCTTCAAATCCTTGGTCGCATTTACATTCTAAAGACGAAGGAATCATTCAGTCAATGATGATAGGAGAGGCACCATGGGAAGATTACCACCATCGTTCCCATCTTCAAGATAACAATGAAGATTATTCTAGCGACCTTAATCATCCTTCAGTTTCTTATTTTCTATCAAATATTGTAAATACGGTGGATTCTGAGCGAAAATTGTCCAATATTGAAGAAACTATCGCCATAAATGTCTCGACCAAACCTAATGTTGTAGAGAATATTCATGTCGACAAATCTTGCTCTTCTTCAGAACTGAAAATATATTGCGCTCTCTTTTGCGAATTTAGAGATGTCTTGGCATGGTCATATGAAGAAATGATAGGCATCGACTCAAGCATAGTTGAACATGAAATCAAGATGTATCCAGATGTCAAACCGGTACGACAACAACTTCGGCAAGTTCACCTGAAGAAAGCTGCTGCCATCAAGGCAGATGTTGAAAAAAATTTACTTGTTGGTTTCATTTACCTTGTTCATCTAACTGATTGGGTATCGAATATTGTTCTTGTGATGAAAAAGAAAGGAACGATTAGAGTGTGCATTGATTACAGGGATGTAAATCAAGCTTGTCCAAAGGAAAACTATCCTACACCCTTCATCGACCAGATAATTGATGAATGCGCCAGATTCGAAATCTTTTCATTCATGGATGGATTTTCCGGATATAATCAAATAAACTTCTTCCCATAGGACCAGTCGAAGACTGCATTTATATGTCTGTGGGGCACATTCGCGTATTGCAAACCACCTTTCGGTTTGAAGAACGCAGGGGCAACTTTTCAAAGGGCAATGAATTACACCTTCCACGACATCAAACACATCATTCAACCATATCTCGATGATCTACTGACTCATTCATGAAAGCGGACTAATAATCCGTAGCATTTGAGAGCTATGTTTCTACGTTGCTGACACTACAAGATACGACTCAATCCACACAAGTGTGTGTTTTGTGTCGGTTCTGGTCGTTTACTTGGTTTCGTAGTTTCTAAGGACGGGATTCGACTCAATCCATGTAAGGTTCAAGCAATCATCAATATGCCTCCACCTTCAAATTTGCTTCAAATTCAGAAACTCCAAGGGAAAGCAAACTTTCTAAGGAGGTTCATTCCAAATTACGCCAAACTTTCTAAAGGTTATACATGTCTTTTGAAAAAAGAAGTGCCCTTCAACTGGGATTAGGTTGTGCAAGCTTCCTTTGATGATCTAAAGTAATCCCTAATAAAATCATCATTAATGTACGCTCCTGACTATCAAAAAGACTTTAACCTGTATCTAGCTGCAGCAGATACAACCATTGTAATGGTTTTAGTACAAGAAGAAAATGGAATCGAACATCCTGTCTATTATTTAAGTCGAAACTTAAATAATACAGAAAGCAATTATTCCTATGTTGAAAAGCTGGCTCTTGCAGCTGTTCAAGCAGCACATAGATTTTGACACTATATCCTCTTTCGCAAAACTACCATTTTTCAGATTGCAACACTATGACTTACATTTTGTCGCGCCGATTACTAGGGGGAAAATATTCGAAATTGATAGCCATTTTGCAAGAGTTTGATCTGAAATTCATAAAATCAAAATCAAAGAAATCTCTAGTTTTCATGGAGTTACTATGCGATTTTCCATCGTCGTCCAACGATTCAACATCCAAAGCATCAATCATGGATGAATCTTTGTTTTTGATATCGTTGAGCGATCTGTGGTATGGATATATACTAATCTATATCCAAACCCAAACATACAGGCCTGATACCTCTCACTCTGAACAATTACATACTCGATACCAAGCAAAATACTACATGATCGTCAGTGATACCCTTTACCGTCGTCGTGTTGATACAGTTCTAAGAAGGTGCCTCACCCATAAGGAGGCTGAAAAAGTCCTGAATGATTGTCATTCAGGCGCGTGTGGGGGGCATCAATCTGGTTATGCTACGGCACAAAAGATCTTACGTGCAGGTTACTTCTTCCCTACTATATTCAAAGATTGCATAATCGCGGTCAGAAGTTTCCATGCTTATCAGATCTTCGACCGCAAAACCAGACTACCACCCACACCTCTGCATCTAGTAGTTGTTGTTGGGCCATTCGCCAAATGGGGCATATATTTCATGACATGTAACCCCACCTTGGCTGGGGGGCATGGGTATACCATAGTCACAGTTGACTATTTTACAAAATGGGCTGAGGTGATGCTTACATTAAACAACAGTGGTGAAACGGTTGCTCTTTTCTTTTTCAATCATGTAGTCTCTAGATTTGGTGTTCCACAAGCTATAGTCACAGATCATGGATCGCATTTTCGCAATCACATGATGGTTGAATTGGCTGCCAAATTAGGACTATTCCATGACAGTTCTACTGCATATTATCTGCAAGCTAATCGACAAGTTGAAGCCATCAACAAGGTCCTGAAGTGCATGCTGCAAAGGATGATTGGAGTCCACAAACTGAGTTGGCACCTAGTCCTATAGTCGACCTTGTGGGCATATAGGACATCGACCTTGTGGGCATATAGGACATCGACCTTGTGGGCATATAGGACATCAGTGAGAAATGCAACCGGATTTACACCCTTTCAGCTGGTGTATGGCCTAGAAGCGGTCTTACCGATTCAGTGTGAAATTTCATCTCTCAAGCTCGTAGTCGACCTTCCCCCTAGAACTTAAGAGGAAGAGGCTTGTTTCTAGGAACTAATCCAATTGGATGAAACTCGTCGTGACACCGCCTTGGCTAACAAAGCTCATAAGAAACGATTCAAGGTGCAATTTGACAAGAATGTCAAACCCCGTGTCTTCTCAGAAGGTGACTTGGTCCTACTTTACGATCAGGAATTTGATAAATTGGGAGCAGGTAAGTTCGAACCATTGTGGATGGACCCCTACATTGTTAAAAGAGTATTAGAAAAAGGAGCCTACGAGCTAGTAGACTACGATGGGATTCCAATGTCACAACCCTGGAACAGGTTGTATCTTAAGCGTTACTATGCTTGACTAAGTGTAGTAATCTCTTTATATGCTTTTGTTACGTTTTTTTTTTCGTCAAGAGTGATCGTTTTGGTTAGATAATCCACTTTGCATTTGTTGCTGATGTCGAACCTATTGGAATCATTTGTTGGATATGCCGATGGAGCTAGTCGCAGTACGTGGAACATATCTTCTGCAGCTTGGGCCATTTTTTATCCAAGCGGCGAGTTAGTGAGTTTCAGAGGGGTATGTATTGGTTGGTCAGAGAAAAACATCGCTGAGTACAGCGCATTGATGGAGCTTCTCTCTGATGCCATCGCACATGGCATATGCCGACTTGTATTTAGGCTAAACTCACAACTCTTCATCCTACAGCTTACTAGCATCTATTCCGTTCGGAATCCAACTATCTATCGTATGTTCCTAAGGGTCAGAATTTTGGAAAGGCAGTTTGATTCTATTCAATATCAACACATTTCCAGAAACTTTAACACATTAACTAATTCATTAGCAAATTATGTGTTAGATAGACATTTACAGCATTTATAAAGGAAAAAGCATTTCAATGAACATTTTCATCATGATCATATAACTTAACCAAAATAAAACTTCGAAAATCAAAAATACATATAACTGTTTATAGTTTTTTACAAAATGTTCTGTGTCCATGACAAAATCGGTCATATGACCCAAAAACTCAAAAATGCAGGAAAGAACCCTAGACTAATGGTGCTAGTGATAACAAGTTACCGCCTATGCGATCATACGCAAGATCCTAACCCATCCACTCAGCATGCCAGTAGTATGGCGTTGTAATCTTAGAGGTAACTCGCCAGCCCTCACATCCTAAATACCAAGGGTGAGACCCTTGATCTGATCCTGCAAGACTGCAAGGGTCTCTGCTATGTCCAGATCGTGAAGGACAACCCTCCCTACAGCCTCTCCTTTTGGAATGGTTGTTGCTACCCTCGGGCATGCTGTTGGTTTCACTGGTCTAATGTCTGCACAAATATACAAGTTTGATTAGTCTTGATAACATTTAAAAAACACAAGAATATTATAAAAACAATAAATAGAGATATGGTCAGATCTTTTTACCTATAACACCCCACTGCTCGCCAGTCGGCAACACCAAATATGGGTCACCCCGAAAATCCATCCCAACATATGGATACTCGGTGAAGACCATCTCTTGATGGTTGAACCACTCAAAGAAGGCATTAGAGAATGAAATTTGTGACTGACTAGCATGTCTGGCCATGGGATCAACCCATCTCTGCATCCGTGTTTCCCTTGGTGCTGGCAGTCCGAGTGAAATGTACTGTGGCTGCATCAGTGGGATCCTCTCCAAGGCGAAAGCGATCCAAATAGAACCATAACCAAAGTTCTTGGATCTATTTTTCTTCTCCTTGGAAAGTTGTTCTTTTATAACCAGAAGTACTGCATCACACCAGTTGAATACCTTTGGTTCAAGACATTCCAGGGCATACTGCATATAGGACCTGTTGGCCAAATGAAGAGCCGCACTACCAGCCAATCTAGCAAAGGTGAATAAAATAGTCCTCAAGGATCGGTTAGTGACATCTCGAATACTGATCTTTCCGTCCTTGCTTGGCTAAGATCCATCTCTACAGAACTAGCGAATATAATCCCTCACGAATTCACCCCCACGGGCGGATCCTGATAGTGAGAGAGGGGCACCATGCCCCGATAACCCGGTCAGGAAGTAGATATCCTCAACTGTCAAAGGGATGGATTTACCTCTAATCTAGAACACTTGGTTGGTAGGATCCCATGCATCGAGAAGATATTGCAACAAATTGATTTGTTGCCTCATACTGGATATGCAGAAGAATTTGAGAAAGCCACAGTTTCGCAATGCAGTAACCATACACAGATCATGTAAGGCAATCATATCCTCTTCTTCATGCTCGTGTTCATGCCATGTAACGACCATATTGATCCTATGAATCTTTGAAAAACAAACAAAAGAAGAATTAGTGTCCTAATCTGGGCAAAAACAACCAAAATTTCCATGAGAAAACAGTGAATAAACTTTCCCTCTTGCGCCCATCGCGCCCTAGCTGTGTATAGTGTGGGATGCATACTGACTGGCCAATGGCTAGCTCAGTATGCATTGCACCTTTTGATGCATACTAGGTGTGATGGGGAGAGAATGAATTGTTCAAACCCTTGAGGCCTAGAAAAATAGGAAAAGCTTCTCAGGATCAGAAAAGGAAAGAATGCAATTGAAGAGCTCAGGGATAGCTCCTACCTGGTTTAGACGACACCGAAAATAGTCCACCAATTCTCCTGGAATCAGCTGATGAAAATCAAGGGGGAAAACACCTCTAGAGCTCCAACAATCCCATTAGAATGAAATGGTAAAAATGAGAGGTAAAACTACTTTTATGTTACTGTTCACGTAATTCAAGTAAGATGTTGGTTTTTTACTCATTTTTCAAGCATGTATTTACATTTCTAATCAATTTGATGGAGCAATTGAATAGGTAGTACGACCATAAAAAGAACATAGTGTTAATGGTGAATTGAACATCTCTGACTATTATTACGAGCAATTTTTCCGCAAAGTTTGTTGAAAAGTGTGCAACAAGAAATGCTTGTGGAGAATGCAACAAGATGATGGAGCTTAGTGGAAGGGAGTCGCCTTCACTAAGTGGGCCCGCAGGCTATTTTTGGCGCAAAGTCTATTTTTAGACATATGGATCATGGTCTATGAGTTGCAGTATGTTGTTTATGGATGATTGGTCATGTTGGGAAAAATAGATGGACTTCTATTTTTGGATCACAGCAGGAGTGATCAGAGTCTATTTTTAGACTGTTAGTCAAAAATAGAAAAGTCAAATATTATTGTCTCATAATAATATTTAGACTCTAAACATTATCTTATTCTCTTGGAGCACTTCAGTTTGAGCTACAGATGTGGCACATGCAACTTTCAGAAGGAAATACGCTTTTATTATGAGTCAGTTGAGCTATTGCATGCAGGACATCAGTTAGAACTCATGCATGTGAGTTTTTTGGAGTTGGATGTGGAGTTGATGGAGTTGTGTTTAGTTTGACTTTGTTAAACTAGTTGTACTTAGTCTAACTGTAAATAGACTAGTGATGAGTTGTGTGAATTACTAGTTGATGGAGTTGTGTTCAGTTTGACTTTGTTAAACTAGTTGTACTTAGTCTAACTGTAAATAGACTAGTGATGAGTTGTGTGAATTAATTATTAACTCATAATGCAACTGAAGAATACATCACTTAACTCAGTGCATGTACAGTTCAATGGAGACAGGTGTTAGAGGTTGAGATTGCTATCAGTTGTGCATGAGATCTTGCATAAGCAATGTATTGAGTATGCCCGTGAGGATTGCACAACATACGCCGATTAGAATAGCCTATGCTCATGTGATTTCCAGTGTGAGTGATTTTCACAAGGTAAATAGGAGTTTGGATCATCCATTCATCATTAATTCTCTTGCAGGGTTGTGCAGTGGAGGCAGGCAAATAGTGGAGGAGATTTGAGGCATCAGATCTGAGCTAGTTTGTGTGTAACAGGTGGAGATAGTGCTGGATACTTGTGAGGAGTATTGTACTATGTATTGTTACGTGTTCTCAATCATTAATATACAGATAGTGTGGGGTTTTCAGCTGTAAGCTTTCCCCGGGTTACATACTGTGTTAATGTGTGCATGCGATTGACGTTTCATTATTTTTAATGCTGCTAAATTGATGATCAACGTAGAGGAGGTTATGTATTATGCATGTATTCCAAAATAGTGTATAATCGGGATAATCTCTGTGAATAAGTGTCATATTATTCAAAATTTCTACAAAATTAAAGCTCGTTAAAAAAAATAAAACTAGCACTGAGCACATGTTGGCACAAGGTTCAAGATCATTAAAAAATAAACCCGCCTTTCGGTAAATAACCTTTGTGATCGCATTACTATCGACCTTTTGAGCTTTGGTCATGTTCTTACCATCACCTCCACTCTTTTAGCCGATCATACGCCTCCACTTGATTGTTTACCATTTTTAGGAACAACTGCAATGAGTGATTCTACTAGCCACCCTCATTGCATTTCCATGATTGAGAAGTTCCAAACTTACCTGGAACTAGTTGCTACCCGAAAACATCACTAGTTCCTAAAAAATGAGTCTCTTTTAAGCTCTTTTTAGACTCATAAAATATGAAAAGATTGCCAAGATACTGGCCTTTCTAGCTTGTTAAAGTAAAGGGAAGTGCCATCCCTCCTCTATATTTTAATCTTTTTGGACCTGAGAGATCATTACACAAAACGATCTAGTGCTTGTCTTGTTTAGCTCGCTAAAACTATCGAAAAGTCATCCCTTTCATATTATTTTATACTTTTTCAGACTTAAGGGATTATACCACGAAAAAGGACTACTGGAGTTTCCTTTCTGTCTCCTTTCAGACTCTCTAAATATGAAAAGGACCGAGTTATCTTTGTCGTTAAACTCGTTAAAACAATAGCGACAAACTTGTCCATCCAGGCAAGGGCAAGTTTCACTGTCGCTAGGCTCGCTAAAACATAGCGACAGGTTTTCCAGAAGGGAAAATTATAGAACAAGCATATGTTATCCTCCTCAACCTTGACAAAAATAAAGAGGTACTGGTCAGCAATGACTGGGGAAAAAGGGAAGAAAACTTGAATAATTTCATTGGTAGTAGGTTGCTCTTGAACATGACACTTTCACTCCATCACCATGATTGAGTCAGGTTGGGCTATTCCATTCACCATCACCATTGGTCCTCCATACCATCCATGGGGTTAACACTACCGATCCATCACAGTGTCACCGATATGTTCAAGAGAAGTTGCTCAGAGAATTCACCAACCCAGCGAACGCCTCATCCACTGCAATGCCTTCACACTCCATTTTTCATGACCACCACCCTGAACCTTGTATCATCAAATCATTTTCACCTCCACAAAATTATTTGCTCCGTTTTGTGTCGTAGATGTGGGATTCATTAAGGCCCTCCTACAATGGGTCACTTCTTGTCGACATCAGCTCATTATTCAAGAAGTTGACTTAGGAACAACCCTTTCAGTACTTTGAAGCTTGCATGTCTCAATGGCAAGTTTCTCACTTCCAGCGACAAGTTTACATCAATGGCCTTCGATCGAAAGATTTTGCGTAGTGTTCGACATCGACTCATGTATTCGCACCACGTGAATTGTACTGCAGTACCTTGAGGGTCATTATCATTATTGGTGATTCCTCTCGCGCCTATTAACAGCTTACATCATTGGATGTTAATCAGGTGATGTCTTTCCATGTTCGACTCTAGAACATCTTTTCACATGGATCGACTTGTACATTGGGCGAAGATTGAACGAGTTTGAAGACCCCAGATCTAGTTTCATCAATTTGGGCTGTGATATATTCAGGAAAATAAAGACATCAAATGTACTCCATAGCTGCACAGATGATCATCCAAGCTAAGGGATGATTGCTCTACAAGAATCACCAGTCGGCAACAGCAAATGATTTTCTGTCCTATGTACATGAAAATGAATTTATAAATCTGAGCATGGGAATGCCCATCTTAGCTAGATCATGAAAATATTATGAAGATAATATATTGTATTGTATCTTATTACAGGTCACCTTCCAGTTCAAAAAACCTCAGATGCTCATGATAAAGCATTTCACCCGACATCAGAAGATTTATGACCTCATGCTTTAGGGGGCAATTGTTATAGAAATATTTGGGCACTGCAACCCCAATCACATATGTCGATAAACCAAGGGCTCTCAAACCCCTAAAACTGTTGTTTCATACCCTAAAGGATCAAGGTCAACTGATTACATCATTTCCCAGAAGTTCTCCCTGAAAAACTACTCAGAACTAGTCAAAATTGGACCATACAAACTGCTCCATGCTAAGGGTGCGATGCATCTCACCTGTTACACACAAGAGGTGTGATGCATACTGAAAAACCCTTATGTAGGGTACGATGAGCAAGAGTAGACAAATGACAGAGGTAGTTTGCTAGGTGGAAACTCAGAGAATCTTCTAGAAGCTGCTCATATGACACTTGCCTCTCTGAATTCGCCCAGGGATGAGTAAGAGATCAAGAAATCTCCCAAGTGGAACCAAGAACTATCAGTGAAATGACACTAGTAAAAATCCCAGAAGCTGACTCACCCCCCTGCAAACATCTATATATGAATCCCTCATCCTAGAGATCCAGAGGCTGGAATTTTGTAATCTGTAAGGAAGTGCTGTTGGTTTCTCTTTGAGACATTGTATTGTTGGGTGATCTAGCTTTTCATGAGGTGAAGAGGGCTTTCATGCTGGGAGGATGATGCTGGATCAGACAGCTGGGTTGTAATCTTCTCTTCTACTTCTATCAATAAAGTTATTGGAGTTTTCCTCCATATACTTGTGTATCTCTGAATCTTGTATTTGTGTATACATTTGTATGGTTAATGTACTTCTGATTCTACATTGTTTATGTTATCATATATCTCTATTCTTTGATGGTTTCTTGTTGATTTTCCTCTACAGGTGTTCTTTGAAGCGGGACAAGTGAGAAAGGAGTGGCAAGCTCTATCAAAGGAGAGAGTAAACAAGCAAGGAGCCAAGCGAAAGATTAAGGTTGGTGCTCTCTGTTTCTCTCTTGTCTATCTGCCATAAAGGAAAACACAAGTTACTTTGAATTGTTTGTTTCTAAGATAGCTACCCATCTTAGTGGGACTAGCAGATCTGAATAGACACTAGTTTTCCTGGAAACAATGTTCACTTTAAATTCTGCAAAACTCTGAAGGCTATTATAGAGAGTGAGTGACAACCGTGGCTTGTAGTTGATCCCCATTCTAAGGTTCATCTCCATGAACACCAATAATATTTTGTTGTCACAGATCCTAGTGGCATCCTTTGTGGCCTAGAGCGAAGTGTACTTCACGGCCTCCCACGGATCCCTGTCAATTGTGGGGAATTGACTATCCTCTGGTAATTCCCCTGCCACGAGCACTATGGAAAGAAGAAGCCATGCATAGTGGAATGTTTTGCCCTGTTCCTAAGCTTCGTGAAAATTCTCCAAAAACTCCTTGCAAAGGAACTCAGACTAGTTAAACTAGACCCCCTCCACGCACTTCTCAACTAGTGCTACTACCAGCGCAGGTACCTCATCTGTGAAACACTTGTGCATAACCTTACGAGCCAGTGTTTAGGTTTCCACTTTCACTACTTTGTCATTGTTGTTGGATATGACATAGACCCTTTTCTTCTTTTCTAACTTTTACTTCTTCTTGATGGCCTTCGCGATGGCCAAGACACTACTCTTCCCTTCTGAGATGTCCGCGGGGTCCTCTCCTTTGCATGGAAGATGGGAAATGCGGTGAATCAAGTCTACCGTGATGGGGATGGGCTCCTCCATCCACAAACAACCATCATGGACCAGGCAGAGCAGCTGCTTGATGACAAAAATGGATATTGGGGTGTAGTGGAAATGCTGCACCCAGAGCATATTAACTAGCCTAGCCTTTTCCACTCCATGCAACCACTTTCGTGGCTCTAATTTCGTAACCCCCGCCACAGTGTTTTGCTTGGGCTTCATTAGGTTCAAGGTCTCAAGGTGAGGGAACTTCTCATGGTCAGCGAGGTCCCAATCTTCGAATTTTAATCTCAATACTTGTCCCAGGTGTGTGCCTTCAAAAATAATATTATCTGGAAGAAGCAAAGTTTGGAGTGAGCTCTTGGTTTCATCAAGATGCTTGGGCACTTTAGCCTTCCCTTTCCGCGGGGGGACATAGGCGGGCAACTTTGTCGGGGGGTGCGCAGGCTCAATTATCTCCTCCATGACTTTGTCCTCATCTTCTACGATGATTAGGTCCTCCAAGTCTTCTTCTTCTTCATCAGTCTCTATAGTGACGACTTCCCCTTCTCCTCCATTGATAGCTTGGTGCGTAGCAGGTTCTACAGGGACACACATATGGGAACCATTGCTTGTTTGTCCTTCTTGGGTCTTGAAAAGCACGGTGATTTTGGGATTTATGCCACAATCCCGGCACCTTTCGAAACATCCCCCACATCCCCCATAGCTAGGGCCTACGTGGCCTCTTCGATGGTCAGTTCTATTATCTCCATAACGTCGTCAATTGTTGCCATCATGTCCGTCCAGAAATCTAGCACTCGCGAAGTCAGGGACTCAAGAAATGCTTGACACACAACAATCAGGGCTCTGCTCAATAACTCAATTCACAATGACCAAGTGTTGTTTGCTAGGAAACCCCTTGTAATTTATAGTGCTTTTTGAATTTGATTTCGATCGTTTTCCCCAAATCTGGTTCATTATTTCTCCCTTGGCGGCAGATTTTCCCAAATCTTGCCCATAAATCGCGTCTTAAATGCCTGTCACCCACTCCATTTGGTCTTAAGTCGAGCATCCCATCATGAATAGTGACTTCAACAGTCACTTTCTGGCCAACCCAAATAGCAGAGCAGCCCCCCATGCGCGGTCACAGACCTTGTGACTCTTTACTTTTGTGCGCAGCTCCAACATCGCACAGTTCTCGGGCAGAATAGTTTATAGTCCCGTGCTCCCTTTCAACTCCCTGGAGCACTAAGATTGTTCTTCCTTTGGCTAGTCAGGTGGTCGCACCCCCTGTGTAAAGTTCATCCTATCATTCATTATGTTTCCTAGAAAATACCCACCTTTTATTGTTACGGTCAACATTACGCACTTTACCACTGCAACGTGCTACCTTGGTCAATTCGCTTCATAATGTGGGGTCCAAGCCAAGGCATCAGACTGATCAATTCGTGGTAATAGGCCTTAAACATATCATCGTGATGATACGCATTTTGCTTTATCACCCTAGTTTTTTTGCCAATAAAATCTTCCTTTATCTCGTCCTCTAGCTACTTGACTTCCGCATCCACCAGAGAGCTTTTCTTCCTTAATCGTACCCTTTCTTCTTCAAGTTATTGGAGTCTAAAATTTCCTTGTTGGATTTTTTCTTCCAAGGTTCTGCGAACTGCTGCTATCGTGCATGGTCTAAGATCTTCAGGTACTATAAGGCTTACAATGGTTGCTTCATACTCTAGCCTAAGTGGTGCCTGCATGGTTAGGTTCTTGCACGCGGTCCTATAAGCCCATAGAACCGTTGGTACATGCAGGTCCCAGTCAGTCTACTTCACATTGTGGAACTTGTTCAGCGCTTCGCATACTTTGTTAAAGGATTCTGCATGGATATTCTTTTGCACACTTTGTCTTTCCATACATCGTGGTCCCAACTGGACGGGTTGTTCGCTCCATTACCTTACCCGCACCTGCTTACTAATCGTGTCCCCTACCACGAGGACGGTGTGCATTCATGCAGGTTTCGCACCATATGCTTCTATCCACCTGGATAGGTGGGCCCGTGGGTCGATTCATTCAAAAATTTCGTCTGTTAATCACATTGGAGGCTTGTCAAACCACATGCGCATCATCCTTCTACATTCACACCAGTCCTCAAAACATCTTTGGTGCATACCCCACCATCTTGTGGGCGTAGCTCACGGTACCCATTTTAGAGTGTCGAAACATTGCTATTCCGATACTTCTCTTTTAAATTTGTTCAAGAAGTCATCCACCTCACTTAACCCATCATACTTAGGTAGATCTCTTACCTCTGTTGCTATGCAGCGCAATGACCTTGTCATCATGTTACAATTGAGCGTGGTTGCCTCATGTAACTGGTTCTGCATTGTTCTATCTCCTCTTCAGAATCAAATGTGTAGGAGCTTTCATGCTCCCATGAGATTCGGCCATCCATGGTTGGATTTACCCAGTCTTGCTCCCACGTGGTTATCTTGTAGATGCAATCCATGTCATCGTCGCTATCATAGTCGTGCACCAGCTCTATGTAGCGCGATCCTTCTGCAGGGTCTAAAGGCACCACTATGCGCAGATACTTTTTCTCAAAGATCATCTTGTGCTTCTTTAGATTTATCACTCCATTCATGTGAGTGGCCCAATCTATTCCCAATAGCACGGGGTAGGGATTGTTGTCATCAACAATCTCTATTACTTTGAAATCTGCTAGCGCGCTTGCTCCTTCAATATCTACTGTGATTCCCTGTAATCTCCCCATAGGTAGGATCTCTTGTTGGTTCACCATTCATGGTTGGATAGGAGATCATTATAACACATGCCTGCCCATGTGCTCCCATGTCTGTTTTGGTAGGACGTTCGCATCCGACCCTAGATCTAGAATCACTTTGTCCATCTCATATTCCCAATCTGCGTAGTCAATCTCGTTTCCCTTCTTGTTCACATCGTGTGTTTCCTGAGCTTCTAGACTACAAGCGGTTCTCCTGCCGTGGTCCCAGCGCACCTAGTTATCAGTTCTTGTAGCCCCCTTACAGCCTTTTTGTCACACAACATCTTCATGTATGTCTCCAAGAACATAGTGAGTATCGATGGGTCCACGTTCGACTCCAATCTGTCTATACTTCTTGAAGCAGAGGCATCAGCGAAGCTCCTCTTAGCTTCCATGAAGGTCTCCTTAGTGCGCTCAAAATCAAAATTTGGTTCCTTCATTGGAGCCTTACGAACACAGGTGCTTTCTTCAGGTTGCTTGCCTTTGTCATCCCTTGTTGAAATTCAACTCCGGATCATGATATTTACATTAGGGTCTTCCTCGCATGGCTCGGATCTCATCATTTGCAGGTTCTGAGTTGAGGGAGGTTGGAGTGCTCCATTATTGCGCAACCTTGCGATCAGTGTGGGACAATCCTCTGTCTCATGATCAAATAATGTACAATACAAGCATGATGGTTGTGTTGGATTCGTACAATCGCGGGCATAATGCCCTGGCCCTCTGCAATTGTAACATATCATTTGTCTGCAACCTCTTCCTGGTCCCCCTCCACCTCGACCTCATCCACGCCCCTAAAATATGGTGCGCACATTCCTGTGTTTTGATCGGGGGCCCGTGTTTCAGCCTAAACTCTATAGGTAGGAGTTTGATCCATCATCAGTTCATAACTTCTATAGTTGTGCTCATCATGTCTTACCGACCTACAGAAATTACAAAAAAATTGTTTTTGAATTCTGTGTATACTTTTGTAATAGATGCCAGTTATCTGTAGCATGCTTTCCTCCTATCTGACAAATCGCACATCATAATGTGGGCACCATGCTTGGTCTTGCTTGTGCCTCTGGTCTTAGTGGCATTGGTCCTCCTCCCGCAAGGTAATTTGCAAACACTGGGCAGTGGTCCTTGTTATGCCCCTACCCCTTGCATTTTAAATACCATACCTCATCACGCATCTTTGGGCGAGTTGTCCTATCTTGTTTCAAACTCTGCATCTCTAGGCACAAGTTTTTCAGTTGCACGTGAATTTGCTGAACTCCCAGGTTAAGATCTTGTATTAGAGTCTCGTGCAATCTCATCACGACCTCGAAAGCCTCATCCTGAGTGGTTAGCCTTTATTGCGATAGCGCGTTCCGTAGATGTAGTGTTAATGATGCTACAAACCATTTGCGGTGTTGCCGATATGTTAATGTCATGTTTGCTTCGTGAATTGTGCACTCCAGTCTTTGATCCAATTCCCACGGGGTCTCGCCTGGTAGTATTGTGATTTCCTTGAGTCCAATGATCAACTATGCCTCTAACTTTGGCCTGCTAAATTCTTTATTTAGTACAACGTGGATATCCATGATACCCACATTCGGATTATCATTGGAATGCTTAATGTACCAGGTCAGTGCATGATCTTGTAGAATGTTGACCAATGTTGCCTTCTTTTTTTCATCTATGATAGCATGTGCTTCCCATACAACTTTTATAACGAACCAAAACTAGTCTGAATCTTCATTCCTATTCCCTTGAACATTGGTAGCTTTACCGCGCTTGCCATACTACTTCGCAGTGGTGGTGGGGGTGGTATGGGTGAAGATGGGGGTGAAGACGGTGAAACTGGTGGTGGTGTGGGTAGGTGTGGTATGTGCAGAATTCTCTCCCTTATCAGATTGATCACACTTCTTGGCGAAACCTTCGCGAGCCCTTCTCACCCCCTCAGGGAGGTGAAATCAAGGGGCTAGTTTCTAGTTTTATGCTACCTTTGTTTTTGTAGATCCTCCCACTCTGCGTAGCCCCAAACATCAATTTATTTACATAACTCGCTTTTCACACAGTAGCATTTTAATCCAAGTGTTCAAAGTTTTAACGTACTTACCTCGCGGTCCTTTGAGGAAGCGTCACTCTGCCTCGCTATAGCTAACTGAATTATCTACCATGAATTTGGTGATGAATCCTCCTATGATATGATCGTGCTAGTGATAGACATTGTGTACGGTCTTCTCTTCCAATGCTTCCAGTCTGCGCACCAATTCTGGAGTCCATACAATAGATTTGTCGAGTTTACACCTTCCTTGGCTATCTTCTAGCTTCGTGATCCACTCGTACAATTCAGTGAGGAAGGATGCAAAAGAAAATTTAATGGATCTTTGTATACAAGTAGCAGTCCAACCACTTTTCCTTTGATAGTTGTGGATTCCTATTTTCCTATGCCGCGAACTCATGAATCTTTCTGTCCAGCCAATCTTCAATCCCTTTCTTTATCGAATTTCAGTGATACGACATCAGACATCTCTATGCAGATCTCGGTCCTAGCAACGGAACCATTTTCTACATTGTAGGGGCTTGACCTAGGTTCAGAATTAATTAGCCAAATAAATCCCTATACTATTGGCTCTTTTAGTAACAATCCGCGGAGCACAGACTGAGGTCTCACACGAAGTAGTATGGGAGGGTGCTAGAACCAGGTTTCTGCACCCTTGAGATATCTGAGAGGTTCAACTGGTCCACTGTTTGTTCCTGTGCGTAGGTGGCTTCGTGCACTTTCCTGTCCCTCGCGGCCTGATGCACTACCTTCATGTAGCCCTATCCAGGGCTGTGGAGCTCTTGTGCCGCGCTCTGCGCTATTACCCAAGACCTTACGTATCTTTTAGTACTAGTTAATTACCTTCATCTACTTGAATGTATTAAGTTATAATTAGTTATACAAAACATTCATACAGGTTTGCGCAGTAAATAAAAAATATACTTGCAAATTATATGCAATCATGCATTAAACTAGGAAAACATATGCATAAATATAGTAAAACTTCTCTTTATTTATTCTCCCAACGGTTACAGACTCGACCTGCCCTGCACACTGAGTTGTAGGGGTCCTCGCACTCAGCTACAAACTACTAGGCCTCTGTGCACTTAGTTGCCAAGCCTTCTCCTACTCTATGACCCGTAGATACGCTTTACACTTGGACTCAATCCCTTAGACTTCTCCTCTTCTTCTATTCTATATTCTATTAGTTATCTTATACACTTAGAGCCTCGCTCTATTTATACAATCCCATGGTCCGCGGACCATGGGAAGGTCTATCCAGCCGGCATTACATTACAAAAGCTAGGGTGGACAACCCTGTGACTCTATTATACTTTCGCGCCCCACGCCCACAATTCACAGAGCTTTTACAAGAATATTTGGTAAAAACTTGGGCTTTAAGCCCCAAAACATGCCTTGGGGGGATTCGATGCCCAACAACAAGAAAGACAACAATATTTCCAATGACTGGACCCACAGTCTCCGGAAGTAACTTCCTTAAGGAAAATTCAATATAATATACTCAAGATGAACCATTCAAAATTTCATTGATATCAAAGTAAATTACGAAACGGACTGTGAAACTTAAAAGTAGTTCTACTATTCACTTTTTATAGTCTCTGATAAGATAAAAAATCATAATAATTCTTTCTTACTTAATTTTAATATATATTTCAACGTATTTCCAATGTTGGAATGATAAAGCTATCTTGAGAATAGGAAGATCCTTAGGATTGTTTATTTAAACTATAAAATCCTGAGATAATAGATCATATCTCCTCCTTGACTGTTCCATGCAAATAGATGTGAATCCTCAACCAATATCCCAAGATTAGCCCAATGGTATTTAAAACTTGGTTATTCTCCAACATTTCAAGGGAACGGTAATCGTTCATCATATTTCTCTTCTACATAAATTAACTCAAATTGTAACTTTATCATATCTAAAGCACTCATATTGTAACTTTATCATATCTAAAGCACTCAAATTAACTCATTAACAAGATGAAATACTAAGATATTATTAACTACTTTTATAGAGCTTCTATCTCTCAAATTTTTATAAACTATACTTAAAGGTCTTGTGAAATGAATATTTAATTGAAGAAACAATGGGAAGAAACATACCAATTCCATGGTTCAACACAGATAGAGATCATAGATGAAAATATTTTACATTACAGAAATGGTTTTCTACAGAAACCATGGACGGAACCACCCCATCCCCATTTTCTAATTCATTCATGTTGGCATTGTGACACAGGTGTTGTCCTTGATGGCAACTCACTCAGATGACAGATCACAGTTTAGCAGGTTAACAACACATAGTTACATAACAAACTTCACAGAATGAGGAAAGAGAGGTATATGTAGGTTCACCTTGAAAAATTAGCATATACATGCGGGTTAACAGACCAAAAGGAGCGTATACGTACACATGCAGTTTCACAAAATGAAAGGTGCATATATCTTGGAAAACTAAGTTTTGGTCCAAGGTATTTGGTCCATGGTATTTTGGTCCATGGTATTTTGATCCATGGTATTGGTCCAAGATATATGGTCCGAGGTATTTGGTCCAATGTATTGGTCCTAAGTGGTTTTGGTCCATGGTATTGAGTAATTCCTAAGACTAGAAAAGGAGGAGAAGATCATTAGGAAAAAGCACTCAAGCATTGAATATTTGATGAAGAACAAGATCTAGTATAGAGGTTATTGGGTTATGGTGCATAGCTAGATCTGAACCAAGGATGAACCTTAGCACTTGATGAAGGATAAGATCTAATGATTGGTCAGGATTTTAAGGCTTGAAGTGAAGTATCTTTATGTGGTTTAATCATATATCTGAATAACCGGCACATATTGTAGTCCTTAAATATGATGATCTGGGTATAACTGAAGTCTGGAATTTTTGTAATATTTAAATCATCATTTACGGATCTGTATGCAAGTTCACTTTAGAAAAGGCACGTATACACGCCGGTTATGCATATCAAAATAGCGTATACGTCTTAAATTTGATTTGCAGATCTGTACACAGGTTCGCCTTGAGAAAAATGCGTATGCACACAGGTTTGACACATTGAAGTAGCGTATACCTCATAAAATATGTTTTAGCTGCTTCTATTTGCTGTTGCATTGTTCTGGGTTCTGGCTTGGGTTATGGTTATTGTATTCTGGTTACAGCATTTTGAAAGATCAAATTGAAGGGTTGTTAAAGTGATTGATTGACTCAGTTGTGGTTGGTGCAAACGATTGGTTGATGCAGATATATTTGATGATTGAATATTGTTATTGATGGATCCAATCTAAAAATTTATGAAATGTGATCCCTAGAAGAAAAGAGAAGGTTGTAGCCTTCTGTAGGCCAGCACCTACGTACTAGTAAACATATCAGCTATTACAAGAGCTAGGAGGTTGTAGTTCCCTTCTAGTAGAATCTAGAAAACAAGAGAAGGTTGTAGCCTTCTGCAGGTAGAAGCCTGCATATTGGTATAAGATTGCACTAGTACAAAAATTGTAAAAAAAGTTTCTTATTAAAAAGAAGATAGAGACGATTTTCGCAGGTGGTTTTCACCCACATTGGGTTTTCACCTTATATCTTGTGTTCATATGTGTGATTGTCTGTTCTATTTTTACTACAACTGGTTACTATTTATATGGTTCTAATGCACTGATTAAAGATCAACATATGATGAATTAAATGAATCATAAGTTTGCAGGATATACACTAGTTTCCTTAAACACGGTTGCATATACACGTAAGTTCCATTAATTGAAGTAGCATATATGAATTTGATTATGGAAATGAAAAATTATTGACTTGCTAATAGTGATTCACCCCCCCTCAGTATTATTTCCAACAACTGGTATTAGAGTAGGTCCTTCAGAAGAAGCTTGATCACTTGAAGGAAGATCCATCATCATGAGTAATCAAGAAAGAGAGGGATCCATGAGACCACCAATGTTTGATGGAAGCAACTTCGTTTATTGGAAGGTAAGAACCACAACCTATCTTCAATCTCTTGGAACAGATGTCTTGAAAATCATGGAAGGAGGATATACATTTCCATTAACAATTCCTATAGATGCGACAGGTAAAAAGAAATATGAAACCAATGCAAAGGCTGTCAATACATTATTGACAAGTCTGTCACAATCATAATTTGTTAAAGTTATGCAACTCAAATCCGCCAAAGAAATATGGGACAAAATTTTCTAAGCTATGAAGGAGACTCTCAGGTAAAACATGCAAAACTGCAAACTCTCAGAATTTAATATGAAACTCTCAAAATGCACAATGATGAAAGTATAGCTAGTTACTTCTTATGTATAGATGAGATTGTTAATTGCATGAAGAATTTGGGTGAAGAGATAAAAAGAGTTACTTTAGTTGAAAAGGTTTTAAGATCCTTGTCTGCTAAGTTTGAATCAAAATTATCTGCCATAGAAGAAAAGCAAGATCTTCGGACTATTACTATGAGAAAAGGAGGTCCATCAGATATGAGAGAAGCTGCACTTAAATCTTCAAGAAGAGAAGAACTCAATGAATCAGGACATATTTCAGAAGGAGAGGAAGAAGAAAACTTTGTCAAGAACCTTCAATGGGGTTCCGAAAGATTTAGAGGTAAACTACCTTTCAAATGTTTTGCTTGTGGAAGAGTTAGTCATTATGCTGCCAAATGTCCTCATAAAGATAAGCTTGATAAAGGTAAGGAATCAGCAAAATGGAATAGAAAACAAAGTGTAAGTAAGAAGGGTTACTATACGCATGAAGATAGCGATGGTTTATCAATTAGTGATGAAGATGAAAATAGTAATGACTATAGACTTTTGATGGATTCTGAAGATGATGATTTCTTGGATGTTTTAGATGAAGATGACCTTTATGAAGAAATCTCTAAACTCAAAATCTATTTAGAAGAAAAGAATATGATTATAGATACTTTGACATTCCAACTTGC
>APFE030723373.1:35364-46816 GCA_000404065.3 Pinus taeda
CTTTGGTTGAAAATGAATCAGATCACAAAATCAAATGCCTCAGATCTGATCGAGGAGGGGAATTTACCTCGGATGAATTCTTTGACTTTTGTGAAGAACATGGAATAAAAAGGCAATTCTGCACTACAAGGACTCCTCAGAAAAATGGAGTGGTAGAAAGGATGAACAAAACTATTCAACAAATGGCTTGTGCTATGCTAGATGAGTCTGGAACTCCTACAACTTTCTGGGGTGAAGCTGCACTCGTTGCCATCACTATTCTCAACCAAACAAATGTTCGGTTAAATAGCACTCAAACTCCACATTAACTTTGGTACGGTAAGACTCCTACTGTAAAATACTTCCAAAGTTCTTGGAAGCAAATGTTACATCAAAAGGACTGATGAAAAACTTGGTAAGTTTGAACCCAGAGTAGATGAAGGTATTCTACTTGGTTACTCTTCTCGAAGTAAAGGATATAAATGTTATAATAAAAGATTTGGGAAAATTATCGAAAGTATTGATGTTGTGGTTGATGGAGCATGCAAAAATCCAAAGCAAATAAAAACTGAATATTATGAAGAAGATGAGGATTATCCTTCCACATCAAATCAGACTAATTCTGAAGAAGAAACCAATGAAGCACCAGAAGAAGATATAATGGTAGAAGAAAAGACTCCATCCAGGTATGTTCAAACAAATCATCCAGAGACTCAAATTTTTGGACAGAAAGAGGCAGGTGTGCAAACAAGAAGAACTACTACAAAAGCTTCAAGCTATCTGGCATTGCTATCCTCCACTGAACCTCAAAATGTAAATGAAGCATGCAAAGATGAATGTTGGGTCAAGGCCATGAACGAAGAACTTAAGAAAATTGAAAAGAATAATACTTTGGAATTAGTTCCTAGACCTCATAATAAGAATATCGTAGGAACTAAATAGATATTCAAAAAAAGCTGAACAAAAATGGAGAAGTTATTAGAAACAAGGCCAGACTTGTTTGTAAAGGATATGCTCAACAAGAAGGTATAGATTTTTAAGAAACTTTTACACCTATTGCTAGACTTGAAGCCATAAGAATGTTTCTTTCTCTTTCTAGTTGTCAGAAATTCAAAGTATACCAAATGAATGTAAAGTCTTCCTTTCTTAATGGAGACTTAGAAGAAGAATTCTATTGAGCAACTAGACGGATTCATTCTTGGAAATGATGCAAAACTTGTATGCAGACTCAGAAAGGCTCTCTATGGTCTAAAACAAGCTCCAAGGGCCTGGTACTACTATCTTGACAAATGTCTCCATCAACAAGTTTTTTCAAAAGGATCAGCTGATAGCAACCTATATACAAAGATTGACAATAATAAATTACTAATACTTGTTGTGTATGTTGATGATATCATTTTCGGTAGCAATGGAGAAGCCATGAGTCAGAATTGCTTCGGCAATGTAGCAAGAATTTTTAATGTCCATGCTTGGTGAGCTTACATATTTCCTTGGTCTACAAGTTCAACAAAATAAAGATGGTATTTTTCTATCACAAACCAAATATCTCAAACATATCTTGAAAAATTATGGCATGAAAGGTTCTAAACCAGTATGTACCCCAATGGTAACAAGATGCAGTCTCAGCTCAAATGATGAATTGGTAGCAGTACATCAACCAATTTACAGATCCATGATTGGAAGTCTGCTTTATCTAACAGGTACCTGACCAGACATGATGCATGTAGTAGGAATAGTTGGAAGATTCCAAGCAAATCCAAAGGAATCACACCTTCAGGCAGTCAAAAGGATTTTCAAATATCTTCAAGGAACACAGAATTTTGGTTTATGGTATCCTAGAGATACAGATCTTACACTTCATGCATATACAAATGCAGTTGGGTAGGAAGCGTTGATGACAGAAAGAGCACTAGTGGTGGTGCATTCTATATGGGTTCCAAATTAGTGTCTTGGTTCAGCAAGAAACAAAGTTCAATTGCATTATCTATAGCTGAAGCAGAATATGTGGTTGTTGCATCTTGTTGCACACAACTCCTTTGGATGATGCAAACATTGCAAGACATTCAGATCACATGTACTCCACCCATCTCCATTCTATGTGATAATACAAGTTCCACTATCATTTCAAAGAATCCAGTCATGCATTCCAAGACCAAGCACATACCCATCAAATATTATCTTCTACGTGAACAAGTGCTTGAACAAAAGGTCAAATTGGAGTATGTTCCCTCCAAAGAAGAGGTTGCTGATATATTCACCAAACCACTGCCAAAAGAGACATTTGAATATCTCAGACAGAAGCTGGGAGTGGTTGATGCATCATCCTATTGTTAAAACTTATTTTTTTCAGAGAAAGGTGGTTATACGTGAGTTTCATGAAGCGTAGTCAGCTACATACATTGGTTTATGTGGATACAGTCGCGTATATGTTGGTTTGAGGAAAAGCAATGGGCCAGACTGAGGATGAAAGGGGTCTGATATGGTTAAGTGAATTATCTACTCTGCTTGATGACGGTTACAGTTTGTGGATGACATGTGGAAATATGTTGGCTCTCATAAGTTGTTGATAACTTGATGTATATTTGATTGATGATGATGCCTTAGTAACTCTTCTACTATATGAAATGATTAGATCTGACAGTGACCATCTGACACAGGTTCAGGGGGAGCATATACTTCTAATAATGCATTGTTGACATTATCTTCAAAGATCTTGGTACAGATTCACACATTTCTTCAGGGGGAGAACATGGTTGCTGGTTTGGATGTTGATTGACAGATGCTGCTGATGATAGCTGCTAATGACTATCATGGTCTTGTTTGAGATATTTGGTCTCCGTTATATATTTCATGTATATCGTTTAATGTAAAGTTCATGAAACAACCTATTTTGTTACCCCACTATGCACAGGATGGATGATGTAATGTTCTTGTTTTGACATGTATAAACATTTGGTATATCCCAACTTGGTTGGGTGGATGAGTCAAACTTGGTATATCCCCACTTGGTTGGAAGATGGATGTATGTATGAGTCATTGGTGATAGGAAGGTCATTTATGATGTATGTAAAGAGTCATGTTCTTCTTTTAGAACATATTTTTGTAGACCTTGCTTATATTCAGGGGGAACATGGACTCAATCATGGAGCTCAATCAGTACACTTCAACATATCAGAAAATTCAGCATGTACTCAGGGGGAGCATAAACCTTTGCCTTTGATGACAAAGGGGGAGAGTGACTTGGTTTTGCCATCAAGTCCAAAGGGGGATATTGTTGGCATTATCACACAAGTGTTGTCCTTGATGGCAACTCACTCAGATGACAGATCATAGTTCAGCAGGTTAACAACACAAAGTTACATATTGGACTTCACATAATGAGGAAAGATAGGTATACGAAGGTTCACCTTGACAAAGTAGCATATACACGCGGGTTAACAGACCAAAAGGAGCATATATGTACACACACACTTTCACTGAATGAAAGGCACATATATCTTGGAAAACTAAGTTTTGGTCCAAGGTATTTGGTCCATGGTATTTTGATCCATGGTATTAGTCCAAGATATATGGTTTGAGGTATTTGGTCCAAGGTATTGGTCCTAAGTGGTTTTGGTCCATGGTATTGAGTGCTAGAAAATTATATATTACAGAGCAATGGAACACATAAAATATTGCAGAAATATAAACATAGAAAATGCATAAGACAAGAGACACAGATATACGTGGTTCACCTAGTTTGGGCTACGTCCATGGAGAAACAGGCAATCCTTCTTTTATTATATTATCCAGCAAACTGAAGAGATGCAACCTGTTAGCTCTTCTATGCAACGAGGAATCTCTATGGTCAAAGACAGGCTTGGTCTGCTTCATGGTGCACAAAAGGATAAAAATGGATCCAAAACACTCCCAAAGTCTGCAAATCTGCTTGAAATCATGCCAAGGGATCCATTCATGATGTTGAAATCTCCAATTTTGGGCAAAGGGTCATCCACCGACCGAAATAGTTGTAGCTGGAAAGCCCTTGGAAGGCCGGCAATATACTATCAGGAGACAAAAATGCTCCAAAACTAGGAAAGAACCAAAATTTCAGGCTTAACAGTCCAATGCATGATAGTCGTTCAATCTGGCTGATCAATGGTTCAGACCTAATCGGCGGATTGCAATCGGCACAGGCAGGCAACGGTAATCGGTGCAGACAGAAGGAGCATTGCGATTGCGATCAACGATGTAATGTGAACCGTCAATCGCGTGTGTGGATTGACGGCCCATAACGCATCTCTATATCACAATCGGGGGAACCAAGGGGCACAACCTTTACACATATATGTGTTCAATGCGATAAGATCCGGACCCGATGGGTTTCAAAAGCATGATGTATATATGTTCAAGTCCACCTTCCACCGCTTATAGTGTTTTTTTGCCATATTGCATAGATTTCCCTGGCCGATAACCCTCGTTTACTTCCTCCATAATTCTATCATCTGCCGTAAGATTCAATAGCATTCGCACCTCCCACTGCCATGACCTAACCACTCTTTAACTTGTGATAAAGTGGTTTTCACCCTGTCACGTCTGCCACGCGTCACCCGATAATTGTGATCACTCGCCCTTGTACGATTTTCGCTCTTCTCCAAAAGCGATGCGATCAATTCCGCTTACCACCTATCCCTGCTTGTTAATTCCCATTCACTTCGTCGGCCCGATAGCCATTGGATCTGCCGTCCATTCACTTAATCCAATAGCTCATGATTGTTTTCTCCTGTTTCCTCCATTTTTCCCACTGTGTCATATCCGCTGCCCGTCTGTGCGATCCAATGGATGATATCCCTCCCTCGCCATGCAATCTTTCACGTCCATAGCCTGTAACATGCTCTTGAAGGACAGAAGCGGCCATTTGTAAGTGTTTGGCGCATTTACTCCTCAACAACCACTCTCAAGAGATAGAATGGCCGAGAAAGGAAAAGATCAGCATTGAGCAGATAAATGCAATCAACAGTTATGGAATGTCATCCCATACGACACTCCACCTACCCGAGAAGGAAAGCAGAGCGCCCGAGAAGATCAAATCCATTTGCAGACACAGTCAGATTGTAGCAAAGACCCATATCATAGAGTTAAGGTGGTTGGTGGTCCATTATGACACCTCCACGCATAAGATAGCATATATTTTTGTAATCAACCTCTATATACACCCAAAAAGAAAAATGAGAGGGGTTGATGGTTGTTGTATTGATGTAAGGTTCAACTTATGAAGACTTTAACTACTTTGATACCTGTAGCATCTGGTCTTCATTTTCAGCTAATACAAGCTTCTTTTGCTGTTAATTGCTCACTTTCCACTTCTTCTTTGTCCAGGCTATGCCTGTTATACATTTGTTCATGTGCTCTTGATGTTTAGCATTAAGAAATAGATTTGCAGACCTTTTACTGGTTGCAGCCAGCCATCACATGGTCTTGTGCATCTATTGGTGTGGTCAGTATTCTCCATGTTCACCTATTCCTTAAACTCTGAGTAATTGGTGGTCTAAAGCCTTGTAGTCTGGGGGTGTTCACCCATGTCTAGGGTTAAGCATAGTAGGAGTGGTTATCTGGCTTGAATATGCATCATTCCTTCCATTCATCCATTTCCAACATTTTGTTGAGTTTGTAATGTTCCCGAGCATCTCCGAGATATAACCTAGGAGATTTTCTTGGGGTGATAACACAACCTACAACAGATCCACTGTAACTCCCTCTTCACTCTCAATCTCCTCTCTTTTCTTCACTCATAATACAGATTATAATAGATGCAATACAATTCCCTCATATATAGTGAGGGGTTGCCTTCTAGGGCAAAAAACCCTAAATTAAATATAACTTCTACCATCAGATCATCCGCCTAATGAATGGCCCAGATTGACTAGAAATTAATAGACTTTTACAAGGCAGCCCCTCGTGTGGAGGGTGTACAGTCTTCTTGGGGTATACATCCGGCTAAAACCTATGAATATAGAAGATAATCAGCCTCCACACCCAACATTGAGTAAGGCCTACTTAGACTAGAAGAGGGGCCTAGACTAGAAAAGGCAGAGAAGATCATTAGGTAAAAGCACTCAAGCATTGAATATCTGATGAAGAACAAGATCTAGTATACAGGTTATTGGGTTATGGTGCATAGCTAGATCTGAACCACGGATGAACCTTAGCACTTGATTAAGGATAATATCTAATGATGGGTTAAGATCTTAAGGCTTGAAGTGAAGTATTTCTATGTGGTTTGATCATTTATCTAAATAACTGGCGCATGTTGTAGTCTATAAATATGATGATCTAAGTATAACTAAAGTCTGGAATTGTTGTCATGTTTAAATCATCATTTATAAATCTGTACGCAGGTTCACTTTAGAAAAGTCATGTATACACGCTAGTTCCACATATCAAAACAACATATACATCTTAAATTTGATCATAGAAAATTTTAGGGGAAAATGTTCGCCCTTTGGCGAAATTAGGGGTTTTAAATTTTTAGTGGGCGAATATTTTGTATCATAGTACATTTTTACAAATCACCTCAAATAGCCCACCTTATTTTAAGGGAGAGGGTAAAAAAGGTAAATTTAGCCCTTGAAATTAGGAGTTACAACCTTCCATTCGCCCATTTTCAAGAATAGGTGTTATTTAAGTGAATCCATTCGCCCATTTTCAAGAATAGGTTTTATTTAAGTGAATCCTATAGACCAAAGGCCCAAATAACATATTTATAAAAGAGGTATGGTAAATTAATAAAAATATAAATAAATGAGAGGTATGGTATTTAAATCATTTTTACAAAGTGAACGGGCATGAAGTTGAACTATTATGGATCACAGAAGCCTCCATTCAACTATTGATTCCCTACACGGTAAAGCCTTTGCTTCTAAGGTTCATCGATTTTGAATGGGCACGCTTGCAGGTCTCGAAGTTGAACTATTATGGATCACAGAAGCCTCAATTCAACTATTGATTCCCTGCACGGTAAAGCCTTTGCTTCTAAGGTTCATCGATTTGAACGGGCACGCTTGCAGGTTTCGAAGTTGAACTATTATGGATCACAGAAGCCTCAATTCAACTATTGATTCCCTGCACGGTAAAGCCTTTGCTTCTAAGGTTCATCGATTTGAACGGGCACGCTTGCAGGTCTCGAAGTTGAACTATTATGGATCACAGAAGCCTCAATTCAACTATTGATTCCCTGCACGGTAAAGCCTTTGCTTCTAAGGTTCATCGATTTGAACGGGCACGCTTGCAAGTCTCGAAGTTGAACTATTATGGATCACAGAAGCCTCAATTCAACTATTGATTCCCTGCACGGTAAAGCCTTTGCTTCTAAGGTTCATCGATTTGAACAGGCACGCTTGCAGGTCTCGAACTTGAACTATTATGGATCACAGAAGCCTCAATTCAACTATTGATTCCCTGCACGGTAAAGCCTTTGCTTCTAAGGTTCATTGATTTGAACGGGCATGCTTGAAAGTCTCGAAGTTGAACTATTATGGATCACAGAAGCCTCAATTCAACTATTGATTCCCTGCACGGTAAAGCCTTTGCTTCTAAGGTTCATCGATTTGAATGGGCACACTTGCAGGTCTCGAAGTTGAACTATTATGGATCACAGAAGCCTCAATTCAACTATTGATTCCCTGCACGGTAAAGCCTTTGCTTCTAAGGTTCATCGATTTGAACAGGCATGCTTGCAGGTCTCGAAGTTGAACTATTATGGATCGCGGAAGCCTCAATTCAAATATTGATTCCCTGCACGGTAAAGCCTTTGCTTCTAAGGTTCATCGATTTGAACGGGCATGCTTGCAGGTCTCGAAGTTGAACTATTATGGATCATAGAAGCCTCAATTCAACTACTGATTCCCTGCACGGTAAAGCCTTTTCTTCTAAGGTTCATCGATTTGAACGGGCATGCTTGCAGGTCTCGAAGTTGAACTATTATGGATCACAGAAGCCTCAATTCAACTATTGATTACCTGCACGGTAAAGCCTTTTCTTCTAAGGTTCATCGATTTGAACAGGCACGCTTGCAGGTCTCGAAGTTGAACTATTATGGATCACAGAAGCCTCAATTCAACTATTGATTCCCTGCATGGTAAATCCTTTGCTTCTAAGGTTCATCGATTTGAACAGGCACGCTTGCAGGTCTCGAAGTTGAAATCTGATCTAGCCTGACAAATGTCTGTCTACATGTGATTTACGCTGAGGTTATTCTTTCAAACACATTTTTTATATTTACTCCATAAGTCACCTTATATACATGCAAGGGTGTAAACAAATAAAAATATAAGTAAAGTGGAGGTATGGTAAATAAATAAAACTTCTTTTTATACTTACTCAAAAGGTATGGGAAATAAATAAAAATATAAATAAACTAGACACATGGTAAATAAATAAAACCTCTTTTTATATTTAGTCCATAACCCTCATTCTATTCATGAAGGCTCAAGAAAGAGGTTTTATTTAAGTGAATCCTATGGGCCAAATACCATATTTGTGAAAGAGGTATGGTAAATTAATAAAAATATAAATAAGCGAGAGGTATGGTGAACAAATAAAACATTTTTTTATACTTACTCCATAAGTCACCTTGTATTTATGAATGATATGGTAAATTAATAAAAATATAAATAAACAAGAGTTATGGTAAACAATTTTTTTTTTTTTAATACCATGCAAAAAAACATTATTAACCCTAAATTAGTATTAATAAAAATAAAAATGGCACATGGTATTGACCCATGGTATTCACCAAAATGGCACATGGTATTGACCCATGGTATTCACTTGGAATGTAGCCTATTTAAATGAGGGAATTAAACCAGCATAGATCCATCTTTACTCTGGATCTACTAACCCCCGAGAGGTATCAACTATCTTGATATGCAAACTAGCATAAAGTGAAAAAATATTTGATCCCTCTCGGGGCTTGGTAGATTTTGTAATTTAATGTATGTTAAACATTTTAGCTTGGTTAAAATAAAAAATAAATTAAAAATCAACTATTAATTTTATTAATTTTTATAAACTAATAGTAATTTTCAAGCTCCAGGTTTATGATAACCCATGGTAATACCAAGATCTTACAAGATTTTATAATTCAGTAAAATATTCGCCATTCTTGGTGAGAGATTCGCCAAAAAATTATATATACATATTATATTTTTGATAAAATCGCCTTCCATTTTTCCTATATACCATGGAGATTCGCCCATTTATTATACTTATAAATTTAGGGGGGTTCTTAAAATTTTCCCTGCGATCAACATACATAGACGAAATCTATAAGAAAGCCAAATCTAAGCCTTCAGTAGGACCCAGGAAAGTTACTTCCAGACAACCCACTAGTTCCCTTCAGGCCTCAGGCTCACCATCTGAAGCCTTTGTTGAGGTCCATAGTCAGAATGACGAACAAGACTTTCAAGAAATTGAAAATTCTATTCCAGAACGATTGCAGGAAGGGAATCTCAGTAATCTTTGGGAAGGAGAAGGGGAAACTGGGGAAACTAGGGAGCCAATATCTCCTCCTAGGATAACTCAGCCATTGGATAGCCCAGACAATGGGAGTGTGGTAAAAATTATTATTGAAGACACCCTATTCCCTCAGACAGAAATTCCAGATAGAGGAAGTGCTATTAAAATTGTTCCTGTTGAAAACATTCCTCCTCAACCTAGGAATACCCTCTTAGATATTCCAGAAGGTTATTGGCATATATTTGACCTAATGGCTCAAAATCCGCCAAACACCTAGACCTCTACATTACAATACCCCATAGTGGATTCCACAGCAAATGCTCCTATGAAAGCAACCCCCCTTCAACACATTCCTACATTTCACGGACTTACATCAGAGGACCCTGATGCATTCTTATTTGAATTTTATGTGCTATGCAGGGGATATGATTACACCACTCACCCCGAGAAACTAAAATTGTTCCCCTCCACTTTGAAAGGGGCAACTTTAAGATGGTTTATGGGATTAGGTGGTGGAGTTATAAATAACTGGGAACAAATGAAAGAATCTTTCCTAAAAAAATATTAAGATTACTGTAGGTTTAGAGAACTAAAAGATGAAATATTTCAGATGATAGCTAGACCAAATGAAACATTAGAAGAATATGTGGAACGTTTCCAGTATAATATACAAAGATCCCCTTATGCATCATTGCCTTTGCCTGATAACGTGTTGAAAACAGCATTAATAAGGGGCACGAAAGAACAATGGATTGAAACATTAAACATTATGGGGAAAGGGGATATTTATCAAGAAAGTTTTGCTGACATAATTGATCTATGTATCAAGAGTTAGAGAGGCAGTACATGAATCAAACTAGCAGAACATTATCGATTTGCACGAGAAAACAAAATTTCATCAGAAGGAGCAACACGTGTGGAAACTGGGAATTTATTTGAAAATTTTAAAACTGATATACTAGGAACATTGACTACACAATTGGATGTTTTGCAGGCTAAGCAGAAACAAATGGAGGCAGAACAGAATTTGGCAATCTTCTGCCCCAGGTGTAGGAAGAAGCATAGCCATAAGGAATGCCCACTAGATACAGTTCAGACATGCGCCATTTGCACAAGGGATCACTCTATCGAAAGTTGTCCCTCATTACCTGTACTGAAAGTGGTATATAAGGAAGTAGAAGAAGAACCTGAGGCAATATATCTACTCAACCAGCATCGGCAGCGGCAGCGACGACAAACTGGTATGTTTTCAGACCCAACCTCTTCTTTTCAGTATCCGCAGTACAATACTCAACAGTATAATACATGGCAAAGTCAGTTTCAACCCCCATTTCCAAACTGGTCATGACAGTCGTATCCTTCTGCAAACCTGTGGCTAAATTAGACAAGCCAATCTGGCTGGTCGAATCCTCCTTATCCCCCACCATACTGGCAAAACCACCCATACCCACCACAGTGGACTCCCCCCTCTTCATAAAGCTCAGCCTGGCAGTCTAACTGGTAGAGACCAACACAACAGCTAGTAGAAAATATTCCTTTCCCTCAACCTACACTGCCAGCTTTACAGCAAAACCCCCAATCTAATCTCAGACCCCAACTCCCAGCCCAGCCCAATCCCAATCTAAATAACAGACCGGTCCAAGCACTCCAAATTTTAGAAACACCAGAAGAAAGACCCGATCTGAGGGAGTACAATGATCTGCAACTAAGATCTGGGCGTATTATTCAAACTGAGGGAAATAAAATAGCTCAGATTGAAGACCAGTTACCTAGAGAACATCTGTCACAAGAAGAGGATGTAAATAGACAACAAATTCAAAATCAAGCAACTACATCCTCTCCCCCGTTCCCAGAACGTTTAGTCATACCTCTTTAGCTCCTTCAGCTCCTTCAGCTCCTTCACTTCCAAGATGGGTCCGTGCTACTCGGGATGCAGCAGGTGATCTTGCCGGTGATCCTACAGATCAGCGACGTACAC
>APFE030723374.1:4012-18674 GCA_000404065.3 Pinus taeda
GGGGGTGAATCAGTATTATCTATTTCTTTTAACAATTCTTCCTTATTTACACTTTGAATTATTTTTGCATATCAGTACCATAAAATAATGAGCAAGAAAAACAGACAGTCACATCAAAGAACACCAGATATAAGGTGGAAACCCAATGTGGGTGAAAACCACCTACTCCAATATGTCTCTATCTTCTTTCAAATTAGAAACTCCTTTTACAATGGTCTTGTACTGGTGCAGTCCTTTACCAGTACGCAGGCTACAACCTGCAGAGAGCTACAACTCTCTCTCGTTTTCCAGTCTCTCCTGGAAGGGAGCTACAACCGCCTACTTCTTTTCTTACAAGGACCACTTTTCATAAACATCAAATGATCATCAAGTTCATGTAGATTTCACAGTCAACAGTAGTAACCAGATCAACAAAACAAAACTAAACCCAGAACACCTTATCAACAGAAAAATTCACTCAACAGATAGCCATGAGACAGATACGCAACTTTCCTTTCTTTGGCCTACGTCGCTACGCACTTCACCCTCTGCTTCTCTGCGTATACCTTCAGAGTTCCTTTTGCTGCACTACGTGCCCACACACTGCTTCTTCTACCGCGCTGCGTACAGTATGCACCCAGATGCACTATCGCGCTGTGTACTGCCACAGTAGTCACGCACCCAGAAAGACTATCGCGACGCGTACTTTGACTGTGCGTACGCACCTGAACCACTGCAGCTCTACTTACCTCCGTAGTTCGCCTGTTTCTGCTCTGCGTACCCACAGAGTTACTCTTCTTCTGCTCTGCGTACCCATGCAGTTTGCCTGTTTCTACTCTGCGTACCCCGGCAGAGGCACCGTTAAACACCTACGTACTTCTTATTAGGGCCGAATTTGCAGATCACTAGTGTGCTACAGTTAGACGGATCCCCAGATCTGATCAAGCGCTCGAGAGATTACCCTTCACAGATTCACTTTCCACTTCACTTTCATATAGATCAAGCTTTCGAAACAATAACCCAAATATTTCAGATCTTAAGATATTCAGCCCAAAAGCATACTCAAGCCAAATGATCTCCTTTGCTTTATATAGGCAAGCTCTTCCTCAAATCATGGATCAATACCACGAGCCAAAACCATAATAACACAAATACCGTCGGCTAAATACCAAAGATTAAACATAAGAAACCCCACGTGTGATTTTCTCTGCCTTGAAGTGAGTGCACTGGGGGTACGCACCTCCTAAACGGCTGACCTGCGTGTCTGGCCGCGGTCCCTTCACAGTGTACCTATGGGTACGCATCTTCTGAACTAATCTCCTGCGTACTTCTTAATTTTCAACATGTTGAGAGCCTTTCCACGGGTGTTGCAATCAAGTACAACATCTGTAACATATAACCATACCAAAAACATAATGCCAACAGGAAATGGATGAGATGATAGGGATAAAGAACAAAAGTTTATTCAATAGATACAGGTGATTCATCAGGAGGTATAGGAGTAGTTGGGAGAAAAGTCAAGATTGGTATAAAGCTAGACATGATAAGAATCAAGTTGACCATCAATTTCAAGTTAGGGACAAGGTATGGCTCCACACCAACAACGATAGAATGAAGGGATAGGGGAAGAAATTGAGACCCATTTGATATGGTCCCTTCACCATATTGGCAAAGATTGGAGACAATGCTTTTCATCTTGACTTACCCGCTTATATGTGAATGTGCTCAGTGGTAAATGTTGAAAATATGAAGCTTTATGAAGCTCCACTGATTATGGATACCGAAGAGGTTGCACAGATTCCTATCGTGGATGATATTTCACTAGAGTATCTAGACAAGTTACCCAAAGATATCATACCTGAAAGGAAAACCAAAACTTCAGGACGAGAGATGTGGAGTACATTCGTGGCGGCTTCAAAGGAATGCATCTGAGTAAAGCTCAATGGATGGAGAGAGAAAAGGTGAGGGAGTAATTTCCTCACTTTCCAATAGACTGAAAGAGCTTTTCCCAGTCCAAAAGCTCTTAGTGGGGAGAATTGATCCAGGCGGATCTTCAAAAAGTACCAGAGGCATGGTAAAAGGCTCAAAAATTTGAAATGGTAGAATATGGATAAACCTAGCCTCAAATGGAAGTGTTCGTCATCCTGATTCCAACAGTGCAAACGACACTCAAATATGAGTTCATATGAAGAAGTTAGAGAAAGTCAAAGTTTATGTTTGACTTGGATACGTGGCAGGAAGAGATGATGTGGAAGAAACTCTCAGCAAATGGGGAAGCACCAAGTGGCAAGCTGCCATTGGTCTCGCATATTGTAGATCACAGAAGGAAGAGGTCATGACTTAAATAAGATCAGCCCCAAGAAATCCATTGTTGCGATGCGATCAAATCGTAATCGCCCATTGCAAAAGGATAAGGTGAAAGAATCAAAACCTAAAGAAAGTCTTGGTTTCAATGTGATATATCACAATTGCCGAATTATGTTGCGATTTGTGATATCATAATTGCGTTACGAAAAGGGGAAGTAATTACATGTTGTACTAACTTTTGTTTCTGCTAATTACGATTTACGATATGGACTCCCAGACCAAATGTTTTATATATCACGGTTAATAGTTCATCGGGTCCGCGATTATCGTAGGGTGCCTCATGTATGGGCTTTTAGTTTGACCACCAATTGGAAACGTCGATGGGAAAAATGCCAATATTAAACGGTCTTCGGGTTAAATGCATGGTTGAGAGTTTTACCATATTTATAAGGTTTGTTTCCACATATTATGTGGAACTCGACATCCTTTGTATTAAAGAAAACAAACCTTCTTGCTAAACTTGTTGTTCGTCTGTAACTACCCGAGAATTGACAGATTTACTGCCAACATATATAAAGGAATACCCACGTCAGAGAAAGGAGAGAGGACTAGAAGAATAGTATAGAAACAATGTGCACAACAGTAACCTGACCTAGCAGCAGGCCAGGACCTTACCTTAATCAACATGGAGGTTTCAAGAGGGTGCTGAAAGACCAATTCTCTGAATTGGGTGTTTGGATAGGAATTTTTGCATGACTTTTAGCTAGGATTTCGGTGGTACTGTCTGTTTCTAAAGCTAGGCTCTCCATTCTTCATCCATATTCTAGTTTGGAGGTATAAGGATTCTAGTTGAATGTTGCTTGTAATTTTATCTCACTTATGCCACTTAATGAAAGAAGGCCTCCACACTATTGAGTAGGGCCCGGAGATGTAGTCCAAATTGGACAAACTCTATTATCAAATATTTGTGTCATGGTTTCTTGCTTATCATGTTGTTTCTACATTGTTTTATGTGATTTTAAGTTCCATGGTTAATAAACTTTGTTTCATGTAATTCTGATGCATCTATAAGTAAAATATCTTGGATCATAAGGGGTATTTTAAGGTGAATGGTATCTGATTTTTTGAAACTTTTGGATTGACAAGAATTTATGATTGGGTGAATGGTATGCAAATTCTAATTTGTTTTATTTTTCTAAAGAAATAATGAATAAGTTTATATTTCATGGTTTGCAAAAGGAAAATAAATACAAAATTTCTTATAGCATGCCTTATCACATCCAAAAAGGAGAAATAGCCCACCCACTGGCCATTTTTCAGAAACTTTCATACAAAATATACCTATGATCTCTCCTGAGAACACAACTAGAACCGAAAAAAAAAATATTTGATGAGTGAGGCAAGTGGTCAATGGGAGAAGAAGATGAGGAACAACCAATGAATAGAAAGCACTTTTGATTTAGTGTTTTTACGTTCACCTTGTAGCATAGTGCTTTATTATTGTATGTAGATAGATTGGTGATAGGATTTGGAATGGGAGGCATATCTTTCACAATAAGTCTCGAACTCCCTCATGTGCCCTTCCACCTCCAAAACCTTTTATAAGGTAGCTACTACAGTAATGTTGTGGAGCCTCTGATGTTATTCATGTGTTGTGGCGAGTCAAGGTATCGGTATATATAACTAAGATATCTTTGAAGCACTTGCAGGGAGCTCTTGGTACTGTAAATCAAGTAAGTTTATCATTCTTAATTTCTTATGTTCTTAACCTTGGGAAAATAGGTTCTTCATGGTTTTCTAAGGAGCCATATTTGCATCGATGTAAGTCACTTTTAAAGCCCTAAAAATCTAAATTGTAACTGAGAAAAGTTTCTTTTCTATGGAACAACTTTCAATTACTATTTGCATAATGCTGGAATATTTATTTTTTGTGTTTGTTTCATCCGTTTTTATCAAAGCTATTATGTATTCAAGTAATTGGTAGTTTCTAGTAAACCCTACACCTAATAGAATTGCTAGAAAATGGAGCAAGAATTAATACTTTACTGTGGACTATGAATATGTTCCAGTTGGTAAATGAGGTTTGTAGTCATCACTTAAGTAATATGCTTAGACATAAGAAGCAACCCACAGACTAAAAAATCTTAAACATAAGAGGCATACCACAAACCCAACTGAACCAAATAGCCAAAGGATAGCTTCTAAGAGTTCATCGCAACATCTAAGTTTTTTGTGTGTGTCCAATTGAAATCACCACTATAATATATATATATGTGTGTGTGTGTGTGTGTGTGTGTGTATGTGTGTGTGTGTGTGTGTGTGTGTGTGTGTATGTGTATGTATCTATTTTTGTGTGCGTGTGTGTGTGTGTGTGTGTTGAGGTACTTGTAGATATATATATAATATATATATTATATATATATATATATATATATATATAGATATATAGACCACATTCTCTTAATCATACTTCAGGAGTTGGGTCTACCTATTAACCACTCCAAGTTTAGGAATGTCAAGGGGTGTGTTACACTAAAATTAATCAAACACATGCCTTCTTTATCTTATTAAAACAATTCATATCCCTTTCATGAATGTGCCTTGTGTGTAAGAAAACAGTCACATTATATCCATACAACTTAACACCTTCATGTGTTGTGGCGAGTCAAGGTATCAGTATATATAGCTGAGATATCTTTGAAGCACTTGTAGGGAGCTCTTGGCACTGTAAATAAAGTAAGTTTATCATTCTTAATTTCTTATTTTCTTAACCTTGGGAAAATAGGTTCTTCATGGTTTTCTAAGGAGACATATTTGCATCGATGTAAGTGACTTTTAAAGCCCCAAAAATCTGAATTGTAACTGAGAAAAGTTTCGTTTTTGTGGAGCAACTTTCAATTAATATTGGCATAATGCTAGAATATTTATATTTTGTGTTTGTTTCATCCCTTTTTGTCCATGCTATTATGTAAAGTAATTGGTAGTTTCTAGTAAACCCTACACCTGACAGAATTGCTAGAAAATGGAGCAAGAATTAATACTTTAATGTGGACTATGAATATGCTCTTGTTGGTAAATGAGGTTTGCAATGATCACTTAAGTAATAGACTTAGACATAAGAAGAAACCCACAAACCAAACAAGCTTAAACATAAGAGGCATACCACAAACCCAACTGAACCAAATAGCCAAAGGGCAGTTTCTAAGAGTTCATCACAACATTTAAGTGTTATGTGTGTGTCCAATTGAAATCACCAATATATATATATATATATATTATATGAGAGAGAGAGAGAGAGAGAGATAGATATAGATATATATATCTATCTCTATATGTGTATGTGTATGTGTATACGTATACGTATACGTATACGTATATGTGTGTTGAGGCACTTCTAGACCCCATTCTCTTAATCATACTTCAAGAGTTGGGTCTACCTATTAACCACTCCAAGTTTAGGCATGTCAAGGGGTGTGTCACACTAAAACTAATCAAACGCATGCCTTATTTAGCTTATCAAAACAATTCATATCCCCTTCATCAATGTGCCCTATGTGTAAGCAAACGGTCACATTATATCCATACAATTTAACACCTTCATGGCCTTTTGATTAGTTACCAACTGTCTAGTTAAAGGATGCACAAACCCATGATTTCCTCGCTACATAACCCATTACAATATTATTGAATAGAGTGGTAAGTCATATGGACTTTATCATAAGATTGATTTTCATTGTTGTCTAACCAAAATTAACATTGCAACAGATTTTCCTTCAGTATTCAAGTCTGTGATTGCTATGTAGAACTAAATTATTACTTATTGGGGACTTTAAGGCCACACTTCATATGTAGTCATCGATTAATTTTATCTGATAGACTTACTTTTGGTTTTTATTTAAGGCTCCCTTAAAATTCAACTCATTTTAGCATTATCAATTGAGGGATTGTTGTTGGTTTTTGTTGATGCAAGCAGATTATGTTTTTTGGTGAAACTATGTATAATATTAGATATTTCCTAGTATAAAAATAAAACTCAAATAAACTATACATATAATTTGACTGATCTCATTGCAAGCTGAAATTTAGGAGCTATCAAAGCATGTTGCCAAAAGGAATATACCTAGATCAATGACAATACACATAAAAGGAGAAATTATCAGGAAGGTGTGTTTTTTCATGTCAAGTTTTGAAATTTGTTTTATTGTTTGCAATAGATTTGGATTTTATTACAATTAAAAACATTACAAGCCATTTACAACTGAAAAGGGGTTCCTTAGGTTAGGTCAGGTGACCTAATGCAAATCTCTGGAATATTTCTTTCTATTCATTATACAATATTTCGAGCAATGTGAGCAATATTGGTGGTTGATACATATCTTGACGCAATGCTGATAACCCACTTGAGGAAAAAATATTAAGAGTATTTTTTATTGTACCTTTTCATGTTTTGTAAAGTCATCTTCCTCATTCCCTTGTAGTTCAAGTATAATTTGGATATGCTTCCTTTTTCAAAAACGCAAGTCTAATCTTTGATTTGAATTAAAGCTAAGATTATCTATGATGATTTTTTATTATTTCCACCATTAATGTTTTCATTTTTCATGAATGAGATTCAATTTTATTTAAAGACAAAGTGAAGAGTTTTGTGACAGCCAAACATTAAGCACTAATTAGGGATTGTTTGTCTTCTTGTATAAAATTATGTGTCTTAGCATTCAAATAAGTTTAAATTCATTGTAAATCCTTCCTTTTTGAATCATTAGTGTTTATGCATTATTTGTCACTACCCCTCATTTGTCAATATCTAATTTGAAATTTGTAAACTTTGAAACTGGTATAATGGGTTAACCATGCAAATGAATATAGTCCACTCACCACTTTCATAATTGAATTGAAAATTCTTTTATGGATGGAGCCTTTATATTTGATCCATGTTTTCTCTATATTTCTTATTTTATTCATTGATTTGAAACACCCATAGGTAATTTGTACAAGGTGATGAACATGAACAAATATAATGACTTGATAAGGATGGGGACATATACAACAAGATTCCCCATTATTTAGCTCAAGAAATATTTGGACATGAGGATGTAAAAAAATCATTTCTTTTGCCTCTTGTTCGTGCCCCAACTAGAGAACTCAAGTGTGGAATGAGGGTATAATTCTTTTACTAATGATTTGTTACATAGAAACTTGATTATCTCATTGGTGTCTCTCTAAGAAAAATACCTTGTTATTATCGCTTATCTGGTCTCTAGAATATGCCTGCAAAGGAGAATTTACATTTATTGCTAACATTTCTATTTTACTTGTATATAAGAGGTTATTTTCATGTTTGTTTGATGGGAGATCCTAAAGTTGCAAAAAGGTAGTTATTGAAACACATGATCAGTGTGGAAACTCAAGGAGTTTACACCAAAGGTTGGGGATGTAGTGGTGTTGGTTTGACAACTTCTATTCAAAGGGATCCAATCACTAAGAAAATGGTCCTTGAAGGTGGGGCCCTCATATGTTTGTGAGATTTATTCTTTGCAATGTTCAAGTTGTTGGTTTCTTTGGAGTTGCAAATTGTTTTATTTTAGATTGAATGCATTAGAGGTTTTACCAACATATATCTTTGGGCACCTTTGGAGCACCGAAAAAAATAACGGATCTTGTATGTGATTAATCAGGTGCTTGCCAACATGGGTATATGTGCTATTGATGAATTTGATAAGATGGATGAGACAAACCATACTTCCATTCATGAATTGATGGAGTAACAAGTTGTCAACATTGCAAATGTGGGCATAACAACCTCTCTAAATGGATAGATTGTTATTTTGGTTGTTGCTAATCTTGGTTTGTATGTATTATTTGTAGAAGATCCTCTAGATTCACAAGACCATTCAATTTAATAAAGCACAAGACAAGAATATACTTCTACTTTCAACCAGTGAAAGCTAATAGATCGATGAAAACAATATGAACAAGAAGAAGATAAATCAACGGCACATAACACAAGATGTGTCTGAGGAAATCCATTATTCAAAACCCCACTATCTGTATTGGATATATCAGAAATATGAGTGAATATACAAATCTTGTTCTCACTAGAACAATTTCTCACAATTATGCTCAACTTTCTCAGCTCACAAGCTAGATCTTGGCCAACACTTAGCCAATTATGTAGCTCTCCAGGCTCTTGATCTCTTGTGTAATTCCTAGGATGAATAGCACATATTTAAAGGGAAATCATGCTTCCAAAACTATGCAATCTAAACATAGGATCAATCTTTGATGAATGCATCATATTTACACTCCAGTAAATAATACCATTGATTTTACATTGTCACTGCACTCTAGTCTCAACTAGGTCTTTCTCTGAACTAATATGCATGAGCTTCTCATGAGGGAATCTTCAATTAACTAGAGTAGCAGTAGTGCACCAACTGACTATTAGTCCTCTCTTACTTCCAAAAACAATTTGGAAGTAATTTAACTGAACTTAATTCAAGAATATGAGTGATCTCATTTCCAACCAAATTTAAACTCATACTCAACCCCTAAAACTTAGGGAGAACATATACATGACTAAAAAAAGACTTCCAACTCGAAATTCCTAAGATAATTAAGTTAATTAGACTTAATTAACTATTTACAAGTTTTATGGAGAATAGAATTCGATTTTAATTCTCAATTTAATTCAAGGACAAACAAAATTGGCATTTCTTATTGCCATTTCTCAACACTCCCTCTGAACAAGAAAAGGATTATCAGCTACCCTGACCCTGTCTCTGTGAAACTTGATTTTACATCTTCACAATGCCTTTGTCAAAATGTTAGCATCTTTCTCCTTCGTGGGAATGTAATCTAACAACATAATCTACCTCAATACACAATCTTTGAGATGATGATATCATATATCAATATTCCTAGACCGACCATGAAAAATTGGATTTTCAGAGAGTTTGATACAACTATTATTATCACAGTAAATCATAGTTGGATCCATCTTCTGACCAAACAAACCAACCAATATCTTCCTCATCTAGATGGCCTCACATGTTTCCTGACTCGTATCCATGTACTCAGCCTCTATCGAACTAAGTGCAACCAATAATTGTTTCCTATTGTACTGAGAAACTATCACTGATCAAATACTGGAGATCCCTCCTGATGTGCTTTTCTGGTTGGATGGAGTCCCTACCCAATCTCCATCGGTGAAGCCTTGAACTTCACTCCATCTTTCCTTCTGTACCATAATCCATACTGAGAAGTGCCCGTAAGATATCTCAACACATGCTTTGTCACTTTCCAATACAACTTTGTAAGGCTAACCATCACTTGACTAAGATAGTTAATTTCATAACACATATCTAATTGTGTGTTCACCAAGTACATGAATGAAACCACAAGCTACCTATAAGCAGTAGCTTCCACTACTATTGGACACCTAATCCTCAATGGGTTAGTGTGGAAGCCGAATAGACAAAAGGAGTCCAAGAGACCTTGGGATGCGAAACCCAATAGTCACAACATGTACTATAAATGTAAATCATTTGTTAATAAAAATTGTACTCTCATGATTTATCCTTCATATTATTCTTGCTCCCATGTGTGTTTAACATGGTATCAGAGGGAGCAAATTCTGACACTGCTCCAATTTGAGCCACTGGTTTTGTCAGTTTTTCCCTATTGGCTCTATCCTACTTGCCAGAACTTGAGTTCTCTAATTGCCTGCATGACCTAACGCTCCACTAATTTGGCATGACCTAACGCTCCACTAATTTGGCCTCTGTCAGAAACACATTTTCTCATTTTTGGGCATTCTCTGCAATTGCCAGCGCTTTTTCTTTGCAACGTCCACTATTCATCTGGCCATTTCATTAATTATGACCTCTGTGCATTCCTGAATTTGTAACACTACTCCATTGATTGATTTGAATGCTAGTCTGAGCCATCGGATAAATTTGATATCATACTACATTTCCATTTCCACCAGTTCCACCAGTTGCAAAATCATCATCACTTCCTTTAAACTCTCTCAATACTTTACCAGTCCTCACGTCAAAAAATTTTAGGGTAACCCTCTGTGCGTCTAGAGGATTACTTGGCTCGTGACTATTGTAATTAACCAAGAATTTTTCACTAGAAGAGAAATCTATCAATTTTACCTGCGGATGTGCAAATCGCATCAGACAATTAAAGGTTGTAGCACCTCCCCAAATAGCTTCTCCCTACCTGTGCACTGTTGTGAGGTAAGTTCCAAGAGATAACAATTAGACAGAGCTTTCATTCTAGTATCCATGTCGGTAGACTAGTTCTAGTTTGAGTTGTCTAGGATCATTCCAATAAACTTCAGTGTCAGTGTTAGCACGAATAACAAATTGATCACGTCCTTTGTCGTATATTAGCCAATGTTGTAAATTTTCCACAAGTGTATAGGCCTTTGTTTCTGGAGGAATCCACCCATTTGATCTTTCATGTATTTATCAAAGTCATCAAACATATTAACAGCAAATATGTGGGATTTATCCAGCTTATATCGATTTTTTTGATCTTTTGTTGTCTATACTTCCCGAGGGGTATTGTTTCCAATATGAGCAAAGTATTTGTCATCTCTGCCACCAGCCCATCTGAATACAAGCCAAGACACACCAGCAGCACCATCACGCTACAGCAAGGAGCCCCTTCTCCATGAAAACTGCAATATGATTGTGCACAAATGCTACACACCTACACGTTATCGTGATGTTGATATATGTATCAGAACCTGATTTATAGAGTATCACACCAGTAGCAGAATTTGATGGGATGAATGATTTAGTAAACAATGTGAAATCAAGGAAATGGTGTATAGAAAGGTTGCTGTGAGCAATGCAATGCATCAAGCATGGAGTGGTTTGAATTAGCAGCCGGCATGTAACCATTGTGACAGATTCCTGTTTAGTGCGATGGTTAGGTAACAATATGAAAAATTGATTTTTAATGTATCATGAGTGAGCCCATGTTTTCAGGTCCACATGCAACTCAAGCAAGCCATATATGCCTGTGTTTCGTAGCGGTTCGGGGTTGCCGTATGCAGTAAGGGTAGTGTGGCTCCTCAAGCGGCCTCTCCTCGACGTCGATATCTGGTGATGGTGTAACCCTTATTTGTCTGGGCAGAGCCCTCCATGGACTTTCCTCATTCTACAGAACAGGTCCTCTTAGCCTATGTTTTGGCCGCTTTAGGCATCCATAGGTTACCATTTTTTCCTAAAAGAAACTAATCGAACTGCTGGTTTTTTGTATTGTAATTTTCTTTTGCTTCTCAGGGAAAGCCACACCTCAGTTGGCTATGTCAGAGGCCAACAACACGCTCATTGTTTCATTTGTAAATAGAGTCCTATCACCTTGCAGAGTTGAGTACAGATACATTCAGTTGACTTCGTTGGGTTTGGTTTGACAAGTGAACAATCTCGTAAACGCTGTCCATTGAATGTTTGCGCTGTCTTACATTGCGGTCTTACACTCAGAGCGTTGTCCATTAACACTCAGAGCGTTGTCCATATGTGTTGTTTAACACTTCCCATATATTTATATGTGTTCTTTAACGCTGATCAGTTTTTTATTATTACGTTGAATTGGCATTGAACATGTTGAATGCAGTCAAAGGGAGTTGCTAGATAACATTTTATGTTTGATGAAAACATAAGCATGTTAATTCTTGTACAATTGTTTTTAAGAGTAGTTGCTTACAGTGCAGTGCGTTGTACAGTTTTGTAGTCTCGGGTATTGACAATTGCTGTCTAGTTGAATTTGCTGACCAGTCATATCAAAATTATATTTTCTCCCATTAAGAGTAAAATTTTGCAGCAGAAGTTTTTGTTACAGCATGCATCCAATGTATTAGAAGTTTTAGATACTCAATCTCCATATGATGTCTCCTTCAAGCAATTCATTTCAGTCACCGCGTGTTGGAATGGTGTTGTATTGAACTATTGATGCGTTGAACCCATGAACATTGTGAAAATAATTTGAGACATGCGATATGCTTCGGTGATATGAGACAGAAGATAATCTAAAAGAACAAGGACTTCATTTGTTTGAGGGAAGTTGGGAGAGTGAGCTATTGGCATATTAACGAAGTTTCTCCAATTCAATTTAAAGTTGTTGCTTGTTCAGTTTTCTTGTTCCTATTGTGCAGGTTGGGCATAAATTTATGTGCAACAAACAAATTTGTTTTTCTCAGCAGATTCTAATGAGAAGGTTGCTTTAATTGTTGGGGTGATATTAGCATTATATGCACCAAATTGTCTGCTATTTGTTTGCAACAAAAATTCAGATTTATGAGCGTTTTGCTTGTTGTTTTTGACACCCCAATACAGCAAAGGACAAACACATGTATAAATTCTAGCGTGTGCTAACTTGAAGTGCTTTAAGTTTCCTTCAAATATTCAAAATATGAAGCCATTAAATTAGGGAGGAAGGGAATTATTTCAAAGGGGACAAGATTGTTTTATATCAACCCTTGCTGCAAGTGTCTACATATTTCTTTCTAGAGAAATCAAGTGCTTAAATTGTTGTTATTATTCTGCATTTTTCTTGGCACTCTTGAACTGGAGAAAATGGGGAAAGCTTATGAAGTATTAGAATTTTTGAAAATTCTAATACAGTGTACTACTAATGACACAGTAAATATCAACAAATCCTCTTTGGCTGACATTAGAATTTGTCTACATAATGCACAAGAGAAGATAGAATTTTTGCAGCTCGAAACTCAGCTACAACAAGAAGAATTAAAGCAGAGTCATCATTCTGAACTTGTTTCTGTTTAGAGGATTGAAACAGACTCCCATAAAGAAGCAGTTGTACATGCAGATGCAGAAACTCAGTCTGCACTTCCCAAGCCCATCATCAAAACCTTGGGAACAGCTTGTCCACAACAAGCACAAAATTGGTCTTGGATATGACAAGGACTTCTCCTTTCATATTCCAGACTACTCAAAGCCCATTCAGTTTCCGAGTGCTTGACTCATTCCTGACAGTGCACCTGCTCCTCATGACAGGTCACCGCCAGCTGTTCTAGATTCTACCCCTCTTCCACAGTAACAACAACAACAAATCATGAAATTGCAACACTGTGACCGAGTTGGCCATTTGAAAGATCACTGCTTTGATCTTCATCCATGTAATCACTATCATAAAACCAGCCATTCTTCACACAGATGCTTCAGAAGCAAACGTCCTGCAAGAACAAAGATTTATCTTGGATGGATGGCTTCTTGGAAATGGGCATCAACAACCAAGAAGATATTCCAAACACATGTCAGAACTTGTTCTATAGTATTGAATAGTCTTGCAGTTGAGTTTTCTCCATCATCTCACCTTGTATCTGACAGGGGGAAATGATGGTCATCTACAAGCTTCAAAGTCACATCAAGCGAGCCTGAGCCACAACCTGTCACACTAGATTCAGAGTTGTAGCCAGAGACAAAGATGCCCCTGAGCATGCCATCAGTTGGTAATCTGGGACACTTCCTCTAGCAGAAGACTTCAGCTTCTTTCCAGCATCAGAAGAATTCTAGGAGCAAAATTGAGAACACTTCCTCTAGCAGAAGACTTCATCTTCTCGCTAGTTTTGGAAGAGTTCCAGGAATTGCATTAAGCATTCCAGAGTTGTTGGTCATGCTTAAACCATCATAGGTTGAGACTTCCCTTTTTAGGTTAAAGTTATCCCTTTTATGCGGGGTGAGACCTCCCTTTCATGGCTGAAAGTTTCCCTCTTCAAAATAATAGGCGCACTTCCTCTAGCAAAGGACTTCAGTTTCTTATTAGTTTTGGAAGAGTTCTGGGAACTCAACTAAGTGTTCCAGTGTTGGTGGTCATCCTTAAACCACCGCCCTTTATACCAACATTTCAGAGAGCACATTCAACCTAGTGCTGCCATGCATTTTTGCATATTTTGTATTACAACTCTCTTCATGGACTCATACATATCCCTTCAGATTAAGGGTGGAATGTTGAACACCTAATCCTCAATGGGTTAATGTGGAATCTGAATAGACAAAAGGAGTCCAAGAGACCTTGGGATGTGAAACCCAACGATTACATGTACTATAAATGTAAATCATTTGTTAATAAAAATTGTACTCTCATGATTTATCCTTCAGATTATTCTTTCTCCCATGTGTGTTTAACAACTACTTACCCTGAAGTAGCATCTTTCTTCCTCCAGTTACTTGCTAGAGGAGTCACCATGGGTTTTTTGCTCTCCATGCGAAATATCCTAAGTATCTCGTTGGCATACTTTTAATGGGACACAAACAACACCTAACCTCCCTACCATACCTCCATGCCAAGAAAGTAATGCATGAGCCCCATGTTCTTCATATCAAACTCTCTTGAAAGG
>APFE030723376.1:6391-23079 GCA_000404065.3 Pinus taeda
CCCAATAGTAAAATGGGCTACCATCCGGACACTCTTTGCCTTAACAACTTAGAAGAGTTGGAAAGTCCATCAAATAGATGTAAAAAATGATCTCTTGAATGGAGATCTAAAAGAGAATGTTTTTATATCACATCCAGAAGGATTTGTTATGAAGGGCCAGGAACAAAAAGTATGCAATGTTGTTAAATCCATGTATGTCCTCAAGCAAGCACCATGAGCCTCGTATGAAAAGTTAACTAAGCATCTTATGAAACTCAACTTCAAACATTATGATCTTGATGATGCAACTTTTTTTGTCAAGAAATTTTGCAAAATAGTTGTATATATTGTGTTGTATGTAGATGATCTATGATAGGGAACAATGAGAGCTAAATTGTATCCATAAAGAGGGAATTAAGGAAAGGTTTTAAAATGACTTACTTGGGCTATGCTCACTACTATCTTGGTATTGAAGTAACCCAATGTTACACATTATTTTTTCATGTCTCCTATTCACTTCTCGTGCCATATCCCAGAGTGCCAAAATATTGACTACTGTGTAGAATATCCATCATGATATACACACCAAAACATCCTTGAAGAATCAAAGGAAAGCTGCCCTAAAATCACTCTGGAGAAAGTTTCCTTAAAACCTAATTTTTTGCATTAGCACATTTTGCTTCATTGTCTGCCCATGCTGATGGCAGGTTTCTTAGTTATACATTCACGTTGCTCGTGCAAGTTTCATAGAAAAACTCACGCTGGCCTCCTTTTGGCAGGTTTTCCCAAATTGGAGGAGAAGATTCACTCACTAGAACCTTCGAGAACAACGAGCTAGATATTGGTTTTTGTTGATATGGTTGAACTTCATTTGGGCCTCTTGATCTTATCATCATGGGCTTTCCCCTTAAGATGTGGACCTTCCTCCCTCTTTTTTAGATCCATAACTCCCTCTCGCTTCCTATAAATTCACCCCCTTCCATTCCCAAATGGTTGTTCATTGATTGTTGCATCCCTATGTTGAGATTATGCTTACATGCTTCCCATTCTAGCTTGGAGAAGGAGTTATTGAAGAGTATTTTCTTGGACTTGGACATCCACCCAAAGGAAGGCCTCAACATGAAGGCATATGTTGTATGCTTCCCTTTTCAGTTTCTTAATATATAAATTTGATGTTCACTTTCCATAATTGTGTAAATATTTATGCAATTAGCTTAATGTTCGTTGATCTTTTAAGTAGTTAATGTTTGATACATGTTATATATGCTCTCGTATCCTGTAGAGTACTGTGATCTCCCTTGTAGGTTTTTGGATGTGAAGAAAGACTTAGGAGAAAGGCCTGGAGTGAAAGATTTAAAGCCATCTCTGAAGAACAAGCGATTAGCATCAGAACGAGGTAGGTTCCTCTCTATCATTACACTTGTCAAGCATAAGCTAGGAAAGTGAGTATTAGATTAATTTTTTTGTTGCTAGACCCACTCACTGGGCTAGAGGTATTTCCTCTTTCCGTAGAGGGGATTTTCCTTCACAACAAAATGGTGACTCCACTAGGGAAGATGTAGCATATTCATCCTCCTTTCTCAATTGATCTCTTGATCAGTTTGATCGAACATCATGTTCTTAGTTGGTTTGAGTTGATTTAGGTTTGCACAATCACTGGTTACTGCCTTGGAGTTCTCAGTATGGCCAAGTTTGTGAAATTCGTTTTATATTTTGCTTGTTTCCTCAACCATCATGTTTTTTGATATTACAGTCGTGCTTCCAAAAGTTTTTTCCTTAAAACAGTCACGCTTATTCCCTGTGTAGTGCTTGTTTGGCCTTTATAGCCATGCGATCCCTGAGATTGAAACCAAATAGGGTTTGTTTGTCAAACCCCATTGTGTCTGAGCCCCTGAGATCTGGTTTTTTCCAATACGATTGCTTTTATTTGATGTTTTGATTGATTACCTTGTTTTCTTAGCGAATCTTTGATTCTTTGATCTTTCAAGTATATGAGTCCAATTTGATTGATTTTAGGGTTTGTAGGTTGATTGGTTTCCTCTTGTCTCTTGTAGGTATCTTTGAGTCTCTGGTTTGTTGGTGATTGGGTCTGTTTAGTTAGTAAAAGCTTGAAACATTAACTTGCATTAATTTCGGTTTGTCTTGTGCAAAGTGGTTTTTCATGTGTGTTAGGTCATCTATCATTTGAAATCCATATTTGTCGCTTATCGAACATAGATTAAATTGTTTGGTTTGCAAACTAGAATGAACATTTTTTATTGTCTATTTTGAAAGAGAAAGTGAAAGACATTTCATTGTAGTGCTTTAATTTGGTGTTATTTTAATTGATGCCTTGTGGCTTTGGTGGTATTAGTTGAGGCTTAGTTACATATAAACATCTAAAAATCAAAGAGCATCATATAAGTAAAAGTGAATTTTAGTGAAATGAATATCAATTTTTTCTTTCAATAGATTTCATTTTCATTAGTGAAATTGAAGTTTAGATTTTCTCTTGCATTTTGCATTTGGAAAAAGTTAGTCGAGGCATTTGGTTTGATGCATTCTCTTGTTTGATGCATTAATTTATTGTACTCTCTTCCCTCGTTAGCATAGAATTAATTGAAATGAAAGGTTTCCTTTTTCTCGTATAGTTGCATACTAGGATTCAGGTGACATCATTGAGCCCAGAATTGAAATCTAATTCAAGAAAAGCTTTAAAATTTACTAAATTAACCTAAGGAACATTTGGAACTTAACAAAAAAAATTATAGGTCTAGGCTAAAGACATGTTCTGACATCTATAAACCTAGCAACTGTCATTAACTACCTGCATTGTATCCCATGGGTGAAATCCCGTTCCAATACCGAAGTATATCGAAGGTTCTCCAGTACTTTCAGGTATATAGGAGGCACTTCAGTATGGCAAGTATATGGGAGCACTCTCACCGAACAGTTATGCATTAGACAAAGGTAACACAGACTTGTGCTCCCCGTACCATCGAGTATAGATTGGGAGACCCCACTAGGTTGTTATATTTTAGCCACAAGTAACCGAGTTAGCCTCCTTGTAAATGTGATACATTGAACACAACATTCAGGGAGATTGGTCGTCATACATTAAGTCCTTGGTTTCAACTAAGGTGTATATAACTGTTCACAGATACTTGGTAAACCCTCTTGCGTAGTACACCATTTTTGATTTATTTCTTGTTCTAAGTTCTAAAATTTAACTACCGACGATAATATGTCGAACCCATGTAGTTATTTTTTGACCTCATATTAAGAAATTCCTTGTAAATTTTAATTTTAAATCGCTCAAGGAAATCATGTCTTCTCCTATTGTTCTTGAGAAAACGTCACCATGGCTAAAACACCACGCTCACCTTATATTTCCCCTTCATCATTTGATACTGAAGGGTCATCACAAGGAGTTCATCCTTAGTTCCCACAGTCACTTGAAGCCCAAGGTCTTGAACTTGGAATTATCCCAAGCATCCAATCACTTGCTTCTAATCCTCCATCGAAGGACTCATCATCATCTCAGGAATTTGATCTAGAAACTCTTAAGAGTCCACAGAGGTTTGTTTTATTCCCTCCAAATCCGCTTTTTGATTCGTTGGTGATATCTCCTCAACAAACTTATAGTCCATATAGCCAACATGGTGTTCCTTTGGAGTTATCTCCACGACCATCTCATATTCCTCCTTGCCAACTGTTTCCACCCATGTTTTAAGAAGGTGAGTTTCCAGCCTCTTCTCAATGTCCTCTAGAAGTCTTAGCTACTCATACTCCTGGTGTTCATAATTATTCTAAATATGACTTTCCACCCAAAGGTTATCCATTTGTGGGAAGTGTTGCACCTCCACCACTCCCTGAAAGCAGTGGGCCTATATTTCCACCTGGTTATACATCATTGGCTCAATTGGTTTCAATAACTCCAAGTGCATCTTCACTGTATCATAATCCCATTTGGTCATTAGACGTCATTCCTACTTCCGGTCGGTTTGTTTCAAAAATGCCCTCCCAAATTCTTGTACGAACTAAATTTTCATCAGTTCCTGTACTATCGGTAGTTATAGTTGGGGCAATCAATGTCCCTATAATTTCCCAAGGTCCTCCATTAAGTGGACAATACGTGCCATCATCTATTCCACTGCCTAGGGGAAACAACCACCTCTGCCTTATGTACCTCCTGCTTCATGTGGACCTTATGTGAGTGTGCCACAAACTCATGTTACCGGATCTAGTCAGAATGTTGGTAGTGTACCTTATCCTAGTGAATCATCAATTCCATTTGGATCAGGCCCGATCCCATATCAACAACCCTTTTTGGCTCAAATACCCTACTAGCAACTGTACCCTCCATATAGATCTCAAGAGCCTCAGAGTCCACCCTTTACTCAACAAGAAGCCCCCCAAATGTTGCTTGGTTCAAATTTCTCAATTGGGGTAGCTGGTCAAGTTGGAACTTATCAGTACCAAACTAGAACTCGATAGATTCCACAAGGAACTTACCAACAACATCCTTATGTACAACCGCAACCTTTCATTCAACAAGGACCTTATGTACAACAAAGGCCTTACCAAAAACCATTACAATAATAAGGTCAACCCTTACAATAGCAAAACTAACCTTTATATCAACAAGGTCAACCCTTGTAGCCACAAGGTCAGCCCCTGCAGCAGTAGGGCCAATAGTTTTATCACTAGGGACAACAATTGATAGAAGAACCTTATAATCCATATACCATGAAAATTGTTTATCCACTTTATGGTTCTCAACGACCTATGTTAGGTTAGTATCAACCTTACCCTACTCAAAACCCACCTTTGTGGGGGAAAAATCCACCTTATGGTCACGGTAACCCTCAGTGGGGAAAATATCAAGCTCCTTATGGTCAAAATCCACCACTTTTGGGGAAAACCCATACCAGCAAGGATGGAATCTGCAATTTGGGCCTTATCAAAGGCCTTCCATGCCTTTCAACCCATAATTACCATTTCTAGCGACGTTGGAATTGTTGGATGTGTCCAGTATCAGTAATGATATAATACTTCATTCGCCTTATTAGCCTATGGTTCCCACTAATATTCCCATTGATTTCCCAAATTTTTAAGGAAAGTCTAAAGATGACCCCTAGGGCCACGTTATGACTTACCACTTATGGTGTTCATTCAATTCCAAGGTTGATGACTCTGTTCATCTACGTCTTTTTCAGCATACCTTGACGGGTGCTACCACGAAGCGGTACATCGAGTTACCTCAAGATACCTATCAAGATTTAAACTCTTTGGCAATTACCATCCTTACTCTCTTCCAATCACTAGTTCATTATGCAACTGGTACCCATTTTCTTACATCTCTTAAATAGGATACTACTACTCACATCTTCGATCACATCCATGAATGGAGATGTCAGCGTCGCCTCATCAAGTTTGAAATACCTAATGAGTTGTTAACTAAATGGTTTACCAAATCATTCGTCAACAAAATTGTTGCAGACATAGCAATGGGGGGTTGTGTTATTGAATATCAAGCCATTTCCGGAGCCCAATATTTAGATTTGGTATATTCCCAATTTGGCACATTATATGATCTCTTGCCTGATGCTCTAAGATCGTCCACGGATCCAACATCTTCTAAATCCCTGTATGTACAACCTATCGATGGTATTATTGGATCAGTGTCTCAAACTTCCAATAAAGCTTCTTCAAAGAAAAAATTTGTTTCGAATGCTGCATCCAATCCTCCTTCGAAAACCTTTTCCAATCCTAGTAAAACCTCTAACGTTAATGTCATTCAGTCTATCACGACAAACAAATCCTAAAAAGGTAAAAAGAAGGGTAGAGGAAAAGAAAAATCTAATACCCCAAAACAAGATCCTCCAAAGTCATCTACTGATGATGCCTCTAAACGTAAGCCTAAATATCCTTGCCTCATTTGTGAGGAAGATCACTATACCAAAGATTGTCCTTGTCATGAGGAAGTTAGTTGCTTGTTAAAAGGTCCTCAATGGACACTGACTATACTGAAGGAATTTTTTCTATCACAGTAGACCCAACTGGTAGAAAAACCACAATGTCCTACCTCTTCAGATTCTTAGGATTACATGAGTGGGATAGTGCCTATTTCTATTTCCACCCGTCGAAATATTATCAAACTCCTCAAAAGAAGATGGTGGAGAAAGAAGCCACTGATACACCTTCTACTTCTGCTCCACCCAGTTCCAATCCTCTTCACATTGAGAAACTAAGAAATGAATCTGTTATCCAGACACCTCCCAAAGTTTTTCTTCAAAAATCATCTTATAATACAAATGCGCGAGATGCCCAACATTACAATATTATCGAAGACTTGGCTCAAGCGCCTTCGGTGATGTCTACCTTAGAATTTCTCCAAACTTGTCCAATGCAATGGAAAGCACTACTATCCACTATAGGAGGGATTGACCCTACAGATTGATCACTTTTGATATAGAAAATCATGTTCCTCGTCTTCCCCATCAAATTTCGTTTTTAATCCAAAACATTATTAAAGGGAAGACGATTCATCAAACTGTGATTGATGAGGATGCCTCCACATGCATCATGTTTATTTCATGCTAGAAATCCATTGACTCTCTACCCCTCAACCAATCTCCAAACACCTTAGAAGGCTTTGATGGCAGAGGCTCTCATCCTTATGGCATTGTCATGAGTTTTCCCATCACATTGGAAGGGAAGACTATCGAATTCAAAGTATAAGTCATGGATACGAATTTGAATTATAAACTTATGCTTGGACGAAGTTGGACTCATGCCATGTTTTGTGTGGTTTTTTCTTTGTTTCGCATACTCTATTTTCGACATGAAGGAAAAACAGTTACCATTGACCAATTGGCCCTTTTCTCTTCTAGTTCTTCAAATGGAAACATTCCTATATTTGGGGAATACCGACATTCTTTATGAGAGCGTGGGGGAAGGTATTTTTAAATATTCTACTCTTATGGGAATTTTCTCCCTCTCGCCTCCTCATGTCGCTTCTGTCAACATGATCTCTACTATTTATGATCCTTGGATCATTCCATCTACCGATTAGGTTGATTCTTTCAGCGATGTTAAGCTGCTTAGCCCTGTAGAGCAAGCTTACCAAGCTGATGTTTTGGCTTCAATGACCACTTCTAAAAGTCATACTACTCTTAGTATGCACCTAGATGCATATTCACAGTCTCCTTGGCTTGATTCTTGGGATTCTCTGAATCATTTGAATAAGACACTTCTTACTGATGAGAGTATCACCGAGGTTATGTATCTTAATAAAAAGCTCTGGAATGATGCTCATCATCATTCCTCATTTCTTCCTAGTCTTGGTGAGATTTCATCATGTATAGATACCTTTGTTTCCCATAAACTTACCCATCCACTTCAAATTCCCATCTTGGTGCATGAAGTTTTGTCTGAAGGAAACATGGGAAATATCACTACTACCTTGCCCATTGACATTTCATCCCAACCTAAAATTGTTGTCAAAATATTTCAACTAGAAGCATCATTTTCTTGCCATGAGATTAAGATTTTCTTTCCTTATTTCACGAGATATCCTCACTAAGTCCTTTCTATTTTCCCGTTATCACAATGGCTTATTCATCCTATGACTCTTAACCCTCACTCGCCTAAGGGGCATGTTCATTTATGTGTGTTATTCCATTGTTTGGCTGAGTCAATGTTTACACGTCTTGCGAATGGTGAAAATCCGGTTTTATTCTCTGTTGATCGATTACCCAAGTCCGTAAATGGGCTCCACCTAAATATTTTTATGTGTTTTCATGTGGTGTGTTAGTTTTCTTTTGCAAAGCTTTTCCTCTACTTACCTAGCGTTCTACTTGGTTTGCAAATGTTATCCAACCATTATGTTGGTTTCAATGATGATGATTGTTATAGTACATGGAATATATCTTCCACTGCATGGGAAATATATGACCCTAATGGTGAGTTAGTGAATTTGCAAGGTATATGTTTGGGTCAGACAACTAATAACATTGTCGAATATAGTGCGGTCATCGAACTTTTGTCAGAAGCCATTGCCCTTGGCATTAGGGATTTAATCGTAAAACTAGATTTGCAACTCATTGTACTACAAATTAATAGACAATATTGAGTTAGAAACCCTAAAAGTTTGAGAATGTATTTTCGATTTCATTTATTAGAACGAGAATTTTATTTTATTACTTATCATCACATTCCAAGATGAATGAACACATTAACAGATGAATTGGCTAATTACGTGTTAGATAGACATTTGTGAAACTTGTAAATTATAGAACATTACACATCGAATATGGTAAACAATAAAATATGTATATATATATCTATATCTATATCTATATATATATATATATATATAGCAAGTGTTTGCAAAAGAGTTTTCTACATCAAAATAACAAAACTTGTGTTTGAGACACATGGCTTTACAAGCCTACATAGTGTAGAAAATAAAATTTAATTTGGCTATTCACCTACATGGTGCTCATCATATCAAGATAAAACCCTAATCACTCAACCCAGCAGCCGATACAGTCTAACAGATACTCCTACTGTGTGCCTCTGATAGCGCAATGAAACCTCATCGATCAAGGCATCTATGGAATTCCCCTGGTTAAGATTTTTAGGTTTCGCTCAACCTCAGCGATGGGATTCACTCCTTCTACATATGGGGGAGCATCCTTGATTTGGCATGCCACTCACCTATCTATTAGAGAAAGCCCTGGAGGTCTCTCTGGTACCATATATGCACAACATTACAAATTGAATCTTAGTACACATAAAAAAATGATATAAACTTTAAAAAATCAAAAAATAATATTTTTACCTCAATTAGTCCATTGTTCCCTTGGAGGAAGTGGGACATTTGGATCTCCTTGGAAATCTGTCCCTACGTATGCCCAATCATTGACCATGACTAGTTGCTGACGCAACCATCCAAAGAATGCTAGATGGAAAAACATATATTGACCATCCCCATGTCGCAGCTTCAACTCTTCCCATCTGAGAAAACATGGATCTCTAGGAGCAGGTGGATCCACTTCCAACCACTGGTAATGAAATAATGGCACACGTTTCAGGATAAACATCACCAAGATAGATCTAAAACCAAATTGTTTCAAATTTCCCCTCTTGCACTTGTCTAATTAGCATTTCATGCATGCCAATAAACCTTCACAACAGTTGAATATCATGGGATTTAGGCATTTGATTGTGTATTGGAAGTGATACTTTGATACCTCATGCAATGTTTTCACCCCTACCATTCGAGCCATAATGTGTAGGATGGTTCGCAATAGAATATTGTCGATGGTTGCCATGTTAATCTTCCCGTTATTACCCTTTTGGGCTCCTAAACAATGTCTCGCAATGAGCATGTCCATGCTCTCTCCTCCATATCGTGACCCAGCTAGCTGTACCCATTGTCCCTTTTTGGAAAATCCAGTAATGAAGTAGATTTCAGCAACCTCTATTTCAATCTCTTAGTCCCCAAACATAAATAGTTGGTGATCTACATCCCACCAACTTATTAGATACTGCAATTATTTGGGTTGTGCTCTGATCCCGGGAATCATGAAAAATTTGAGCAATCCACATGCTCGAAGGACTTTGATATAGTCATCATCTTGCATTGCCTAATGGTCCTCAGCTTCATGACCCCTCTCTTGCCACTCGATCATCATTTTGGACTGGTTGTTTTGCAAAACATCAACAAACCAACATTTTATGAGCATCCATGGAAAGAAAAATCAAGATTGACTATTTTTCATGGAGGATTTCATTTCAATTTTTTACCTCAATACCAGCGTGTCTGTTTCGGAATTTTTTCGTGTTGCCAGCGTTAGTGGCTAATTTGCCTTAGGGTGAGCAATGCGACCTAAATGGGTGAAACCCGCGCTAGTCACCCACGATGTACATTTTAAAAAAATCCTCCTTACAACCTACCCTATGGATGAAAGTGGTTAAAATGACTGCGAAAATGAAGAGGAAGGACATCTATTACCTGTAATAATCAGATCGAAAAATGGTGTCCTAGATTGCTTGTGCTCCTTTTCCTGAAATTTGAGGTAAAATGAGATAATAATTCTCCCACAAGTGCAAATTGGTAAAATGGTAAAAATGATTTAATTTTTGCCTTATTTATAGTTTTTAAATAATATTTTTTACCAAATTAGGGCATATTTCACTCATTTTTTGATATTTTTCCTTGAAATCGATAATGTGTGTTTCCTTGTGCAGCAACAAGTCATATCTTCTAGATAATGATGATTTACTTTGATTGATTCAACAAGTTTTATTTTATCACTTTTTCATAATCGTAAAAAGTAAACGAAAAAGTGACCTCCCTAAAGTCATATTTAAGCGCTTTTTTGACTCTCAAAAAATGAAAAGATCGTCGAGTACTTGTCTTTTCAAACCTGTTAAATTAAATGAATTAACGTCGTCTTAGTATGAGATTCCCCCTTTTTCGGGCTGAGATTGACTATTTACGAAAAATGAACACCTTGATCGACTTGGTCAAGAGGTTCTCTCGAACAATTGTTTTCTACCTTTCCGGGTTTGAGAGACAAGTTACGAAAAGGGACCCGGTGGAGTTTTCTTATTTGCCTCTTTTTCAAACTCTCTAAATATCAAAAAGACACCGAGTTACTCTTACGTCAAGATCGTAAAAGTTAAATGACGAAAAACTTGTCACCATGACGAGACTGAGTTCCTCCATCCTAGGGCTCGTAAAGCTTATGAGGATGGATTCATTTGAAGGGTGAACTTATATGGAAAGCATATATTATCCCCTTCAAGCTTGCAATAAAAAAATATACGGGGTACTCACCAGAAATGGTGGGGGGAAAAGTGAAAGTGCCCATATTTGTATCTTATAAAGGTAGCATGTCACTCTTGAACATGATAATCATCTGTTATTCGTGTCAGGTTTGGGATATCCTTGCTCCATCATTTTCCTTCCTGCATTTGGGAAATCCATTTTACCTCTCATCTGATCATACTGTTTCGCCATCATGACTTCCGATCCTATGTTGAGTCCAATGCTACCAAAAGTTGGAGTCATGTCACCGATATTTTAAAGAGAAGTCTTACCTACAGTGCTTTACTACCTTTACACCATTTAACTTTTTGTCACAGAATTGAATCATACTTGTTCACTCCACTACATCCTTTTGTTAGGATATTCTGACACATAGGAAATAATTAAGTATAACTTGGTCTAGTGTAGAGTTAGGTAAAGTGTGTTCCTTTACTATGTACTTTTGTAACTTACAATCTGACGGTCACGATATGTAGTGATCCGACGGTTCATTCTCTCCTCGGTATTACCGACACATGATCCATGGCTTAACACCCGATTGGTCCATGATCTCTATTTAAAGAGCATGGAGGGTCATTTGTAGGTTAACTGTTCATGAGAGAAGCTTATGTAAAATTTCATTCTTTTATTAAGAAATTGCCTGAAGTGGCCGCGTTGGCTCAGGTCGTGGACTGTTTCCCTCTTTGAAGGTTTTAACCACGTAAAAAATACTGGTGTATTGATCTGTGATCTGTTTGTGAGTGGTGTCCTTTGGTGTTCTGTCTGAGGAACTTACCCTGTAAATTTCCTACATGGTATTAGAGCTATTTGAGGGCCGCGTTCGTTGGTGATCCAAATCTGAAGCCGGTAGAACTACATCCAATTGCTGTTTCCTAGATCTACTGTTTCTGACTACTTTCGGGCCGAGAGGAATGCTCTATTGTGTTAGGAGCATCTGTTCCAGTGAGGAACCCCTTTCATTTCATGCGAAAAGGTTTCTGGTAGCCCTAGCTATGTCATTTTTAAGATCTGGAGGTATATAGTGTTTATTCGCAGTTTCTAGTTATTTTCTCTCTGTTTATTTAGCTTCTTTTTTTAATACCGAATCTATACCTTTCATTTCTGTGTATGCTCTTTGCCCTATGACTCTATGCGATCTGGGAAAATCAGAAACAGAGAGGAAGGATTTTTTCTCATGCGTATGCTCTTTTCCGCTGCGCCTTAGTGTGATATCGGAAAATCAGAAAAATTGAGGAAAATATTTAGTTTCCGGGTAAAGCTAACTTCAAGCTGTAAGGTTTGTTTTTTTTGTATGTCCATGTTGGCTTTTGTGTTTTTTTTTTTTTTTTGTAGGGAAAAAAAGAGCTTTCTCAAGCAAGCACGCAACCCAAAGCTTCAGTGACTAAAAAAAACAAAGCCCCCCCCTCTCTCTCTCTCTCTCTCTCTCAATTTTTGTTTAGCTCACTTGGTTCAAAGCTAATTTATGAGAGTAGAGGTCTTGAGTTCAAGTCTCCTTTTTGTTGGAAAGGGGGCGTTTTTTTTCATTTTCACACATTCCCGCACTTCGTTGACGCCTTCATCAACTTTTCTTCAAAAATCCATAACTTCTTCATCCGGAAGACGTTTTCAGAGCTGTTTTTTTGAACCAACCTAATTTTTCAAGATCTTTCCATTGAAACACTTAGTTTTAGCATATATAGCTTCAATTTCTGTTAAAATGGAAAGTCCATGCCAAGTTATTCTTGACAGCACTAACTACTTCCAATGGTGGTCCTACATTGTGGATTTACTTAGAAGTAAAGGTCTTTACAGAATAGCCTCAGGCCAAGAAACAAAATCGAAAGATGAAGATAAGGCAGCTAAATGGGAAAATAGGCAAGATTAAGCACGTGGGTTGATAGGGATGTCTATTTCTCCAGATCTTAGATTCCATATTGCAGAACTTGATACTCTTGATGAAGCAATGAAGCAGATTACTAAAGTTTTTGGAATCACAAATGAACTTAGAGCCCATCAACTCGAAAATGAGTTGCTTACATTGGACCCCAATTATTTTTCTTGCATCGAAGATTTTTTGTCCAAGTTCAAGACCCTTAGACTTCTCTTGGAAGGTGTTAAGGTTAAGAAAGAAGATAGTAACCTTATCTATTCCATTCTTGCTAAGTTGGGACCAGCCTACTCTGTGTTTGTTTCCACCTTCCATTCTACAAGAGAAGCCTTCATTTCTCAAGGACAAGACTACAAGTCCCCTTTCTTTGATTCTTTTTGTGATTCTTTAATAAGAGAACAAGAAAAAATCTTACACCTTGGTCTTCTTAATCTTGGAAAGTCTTCTAAGAAAGCGTTAGCCGCCCAGCAACAACCAAATTCAAAGAATCCTAAGAAGTTGTATCCTAAAAGGAATGGTCCTAAACCAAACAAGGGTCCTAAGCAATTTCAGCCTCAAAATGAAAATCATTTCACCAGAATGATAAGGCAAATAAAAACAAAGGGAAGAAGACTGATAGACATTGCCACTTTTGTAATCGAGATGGCCACTTAGAATCTAAATGCTTTAAGAAGATGGAAGCCTTGGAAGAAACAATGAAGAAGCATAACATCCATTTGGAGCACTCCTCAAATTCATCTTCAGGAATGGCACTTTCTGCATGTGGTTGTCAAGCATCTCGGTCTGGCTATGCACTAAATGTATCTTCTTTCTCTCATTCTCATGAGTGGCTCATTGATTCTGGAGCTTCTTATCACATGGCAAAAAACAAAGCCATGTTTTCTTCTTTAAATGATTGTAACACCAAAAATATATATGTTGGTGATGATAGATCTCTTAGTGTTGTAGGGACTGGAACTGTTCATATAGACAATGGTCAATTTAATGAGTATTATGTGTTCCAACATTATCCTGCAACCTTCTATCTGTATATCAGATAACTCATTCAGGTGAAGGTAAAATCGTTGAATTTTCACCTCACGATGTTGTAATTAAGGACCTAAGAGATCCTAGACAGATTTTAGCTACTTGGCATTGCTGATGATTCCACAAGGTTGTATAAGTTTCACAACTTTGGGTCATCAAATCTTCCCTCAGTATTTGTTGCTCATAATGATGAAGTGAGCAAACTTTTGCATGAGCGATTTGGTCACTTAAACTATCGCTCCCTTCAGAATCTATGTAAAGAAAATATGGTGACAGGTCTTCCAATGGTATCTTGCAGAGATGGTGTTTGTTCCGGAATGTGTACTCGAAAAACATCATCGGGACAGTTTTGAAAAACGTGCCTCTTGGCACGCCTCGACCCCTCTATAGCTTGTGCATAGTGATTTGTGTGGTCCACTTCTTGTTGCTTCATTCTCTGGCTGCAAGTATTTCTTAACTTTCATTGATGATTTCTCCAGACGCACTTGGGTATACTTCTTAAAACTCAAGAGCGAAGTATTTAACACATTTTTGGCCTTCAAAGCCTTTGTTGAAAAACAATCTGGACATCAAATTCTTAAGCTAAGAACTGATAATGGTGGAGAATATGTTAAAAACACATTCATCAACTTTTGCACCGAAAATGGAATTCAAATGCAACATACTGTTCCATACACTCCACAACAAAATGGTGTAGCTGAAAGGAAAAATCGCACCTTAAAGGAAATGGCTAATTGTATGCTGCAATCTAAAGGACTCAGTCTTAGTTTTTGGGCCGAAGCAATTAATTGTGCAAATTATATAATAAATCGCACTCCTACTAAGGTTCTAAAGAATATCACTCCAGAAGAAGCTTGGAGTTCCATTAAACCAGATGTAAGTCACTTTCGTATTTTTGGAAGTGAAGCATGGGCCCATATTCCAGATGAAAAGCATAAAGCTTTAGAACCTAAGAGTGAGAAATGTACTTTTGTTGGATATTCTGAAGATGTAAAAGGTTATAGACTTATTCCATTTAAGTCCAAAAATGTTATCATTAGAAGAGATGTAAAATTTGATGAAAATAAATCGGCCTGCGAGCCTAGTCCGGCGGATGTGCCACCTCTTCCTATCTCTTCTACTTTTGAAAACATTTCTTCTTCAGATGATGAAAGTGAGGATGATAATCCTCCACCACCTTCTCAGGATCCTCAACTTTCAAGATGGGTCCGTGATACTTGGGATGCAGCAAGTGATCTTGCCGGTGATCCTACAGATCAGTGACGTACACGTTCTCAGTTTGAAAGAGCCTCTTCTTTACTGGCTCAAGCTCCAGTAAATCATGATCCTGACACTTTTGCAGAAGCTTCAGGCCATCCCATTGGGAAGCAGCTATGAATGAAGAATATCATTCATTGTTGGCAAATGATACATGGGATCTTGTTCCTCTACCAAAGGGACGCAAACTTGTTAGATGTAAATGGGTTTACAGAACCAAGTATGGACCAGATGGGAAAGTTGATAAACATAAAGCTCGTCTGGTTGCTAAGGGCTTTTCACAGGTTGAAGGCATTGACTACACTGAAACCTTCTCCCCTGTTGCCAAAATGAACTCTATCCGCCTTGTTCTTTCCCTTGCTGCCTCTTTAAAATGGGAAGTCCATCAGATGGATGTTAAATCTGCCTTCTTGCATGGGGACTTGCATGAAGAAATCTATGTGGAACAACCCATTGGCTTCATCCAAACAGACTCCAGCCTTGTATGTCGACTTAAGAAATCTCTTTATGGTCTCAAGCAAGCTCCTCGGGCTTGGTATGCCAAAATGGATAGCTTTCTTTTAGAATCTGGCTTTTTCTAGGTGTTATTCTGACAATACTGTCTACACCAAGAAAGTGGGCAACTCTCTTATCATCCTTGTTCTTTATGTTGGTGATCTTATCCTCACTAGTAGTGATCCCAACCTTATCAACCATGTGAAGTATAGCCTTAAAAAGAAGTTTGAAATGACAGACTTAGGACACTTACATTATTTTTTCGGTCTTCAAGTTTTACAATCCAAGGAAGGTATTTTCCTCTCCCAATCCAAGTATGTCTGTGATCTTCTACACTATTTTCACATGGAAGATTGTAAGCCAGCTCCTTCTCCCTTTCAGTCTGGAGTCAAACTTTCAGTCACTTGTACTTCCCCTAAGGTTGATGCTACCTTATACCGTCAACTTGTAGGAAAATTTTTGTATCTAACCCATACTCGTCCTGATCTTTCCTTTGCCGTTGGTCTTATTGCTGGGTTTATGCAAAACCCACGTGAAATTCATTGGAAAGCAGCTAAAAGATTACTTCGTTATGTTCGAGGTATAGTTTAGTTTGGCATTCATTACACTGCCGAAGCATCTCCTCTATTGGTTGGTTTCACTGATTCCGATTGGGCTGGTGACCCTGATGATCGGAAGTCTACTGCAGGTTATGTGTTCACTCTTGGTTCAGGAACTATTACATGGGCTTGCAAGAAACAATGTGCCATTTCTCTTTCTTCAGCAGAAGCAGAATATCGTGGTGCCGTAGAAGCTAGTAAGGAAGCCTTGTGGCTTCAGATCCTATCAGAGTTTGGCTTTTAGCAGCAGCATCCGACTACACTTTGTTGTGATAATCAAAGTTTCATTCAACTATGCAAAGATCCAGTTCAGCATCAGCGTAGCAAACACATTGAAGTACACATGCACTTCATGAAAAAGCTCATTCATGACCATGTTCTTGAAGTGCAATATTGTTCAACAGATGATCAAGTTGCAAACATCTTTACAAAGGCTCTCACAGAGATGAAGTTTACTAAACTTCGATTTATGGTTGGAGTTCAGGAAGTTGTCACTAAGGGGGGATAGGCTCTAGTGCCTCCTTCCTTCTCCTATTGTGTCATATTTGTAAATATTTCAATCCTATCCCAAGTTTTTCTTAAGGGGGGATGTTAGGATATTCCGACACGTAGGAATAGTTAAGTATAACTTGGGTCTAGTATA
>APFE030723377.1:0-11559 GCA_000404065.3 Pinus taeda
ACAAAAAAATATAATAATATATACCATGTTTAAAATTAATTTAGATTCAATTTATATTTTTTGATAATAAATTTTTTTAGAAGAAAAAATGACATTCAAATTTTCACACTTATTAATTTTCGCAAAAGTTAACAATAATATTTACATTTTTTCCATAATATTTTCATTTTAATTGTATATGGTTTCATTACTTAGTGCATGAATGTCTTCATATATAACTATCATTGCAATTGGTATAATGCTTATTATTTCAATGATATTTTATCAATACTTATTTTCAAAAAACTTATATGGATTTGTCACATTAATAATTAATGCATACAAATATATATCATTCATGGTCAACCATGGTCCAATGTTGCATTGTGACAAATATTGTCTCTATATGAAAATCAACCATGGTCCTACGTCACATTGTGACAAATATTGTCTCAATATGAAAATCAATCATGGCCAACTATGGTCCAACGTCGCATTGTGACAAAGATTATGGTAATATGAAAAGCAACCATGGTGAACGATGGGCAACCATGTTTATTTTAGGGTTTATAATATTTATTCAAACGTCACATTGTCACATAGATTGTATATAAAAATCAATCATGGTCAATTATGCTCAACCATGGTCAATCATGGTCAACCATGGTCAATATGAAAATCAGCCATCGTTAATCATGGTCAGCGATGGTCCAACATCACAATGTGAAAGAACTGTCTCAACATGAAAATCAACGATGGTAGGCCATTGTTGACCATGGTCAACCATGTTTCAATGTCGCATTTTGATGAAGATTGTCTCAATGTGAAAATCAACCATGGTCAATCATTATCAACTATGGTCAACCATGGTCAATAATCATGTTCACCTTGTTACAAAGATTGTCTCTTTGTCCAACATCACATTATATGAATTATTGTCTCAATATGAAAATCAGCCATGTCAACCATCTTCAATCATGGTCTACCATGGTCAAATGCCGCATTGTGACAAACATTGTCTCAAATGAAAATCAATCATGGTCAATCGTGGTCAACCATGGTCAATATGAAAATCAACCATGGTCCAATGTCCCATTTTCACAAAGATGTCTCAATGTGAAAATCAACCATTCTTAATCATGGTCAAGCATGGTCAATAATCATGGTCACATTGTGACAAAGATAGTCTCTTGGTCCAATGTCACATTATGAAAACCATGGTCATCCATGGTCAAACATGGTACAATACCACATTGGGACAAAGATTGTCTCAATATGAAAATCAACTATGGTCATACATGTTCCAACATCACATTACGACAAATATTTTCTCGATATGAAAATCAATCATGTTCAATCATGGTCCAACATCGCATTGACAGAGATTGTGTCAATATGAAAATCAGCCATTGTCAACGATAGTTGACCATGTTTATTTTAGGGTTTTTAATATTTATCTTAGGGTTTATAATATTAAACCCTTGGTTTAATATTATTCCCTTGGGTTATAATCCCTTGGGTTTTTAGTATTAATCCATTGTATTTATTAGTCCCTTAGGTTTATAATGTTAATCCTAAGGTTTTATAATATTAATCCGAAGGTTTATAATATTAATCTTAGGGTTTGTATTCCTACGGTTTAATATTAATCGTTGGGTCTAATGTTATTCCCTTTAGTTTATAATCCCTTAGGTTTTTAATATTAGTGCAATTCTTTTAGTAATCGCTTTGATTTATAATATTGATCCTAGGGTTTTAATATTAATCATAGGGTTTGTATTCATAATGTTTCATATTAAACCTATGGTTTATAACATTAATCTTATGGCTTAATATTAATCTCTTTAGTTTATAATCCCCTTCATTTATAATATTAATCCCTTACGTTTATTAATATTAGTGTTTATCTTCCTAGGATTTAATATTAGTCATAAGGTTTAATGTTATTCCCTTGGGTTTTTCATATTAATCGCTCAAGTTTATTAATCAGATAGGTCTGTTTGTCCAACGCTGCATTGTGACAAAGATTGTATCAATATGAAAATAAACAATTTTCAACCATCATCAACCATGGCAATTCATATCTGTGGTCCAACATCACAAGATTTGAGAAATATTGTCTCAATATGAAAATCAACCATGGTCAACCATTTTAATCTACATTTAACAATGGTTGTATATGCGATTTTATTAATGGTATACCATGGTCCAACACCTGACACAGGGCTACACCTTCTTTCCGCATAATATGCATTTAGACCTATGCATAAACCATTTTCCTAGGAATAGATATGACCTACCAGGTCAAAACTTCATTAATAGTAATGGTTAAGGCCCTTTCCATGTGGAAACATATTAATATACTAACCCAAAGTCTAAAACCTAATTATAGGGACTTTAATCACTCCTTAAACTTCATTCCCTTTAATATCAGGACTCATACAACCCCTATAAGCCATTATTAAATCCTTATTCCGCACCATATCCAAAAGCCTCTTTTAACTTTGGGTCATAATTGTGCTTAACCTTAAAACCCTTCTATCACACTTCAATTCATTATAAACCCTTTATAATTGATAACACATAAAACCACATACATCATACCTTTTTCTGCCAATCCTCAGTCTTTGTACAATTCTCAAGAATCACCTTTATCGCAGTCACTCATCGCCAGTTACCATGGTCATACCACATACATACCTTTATCACCCTTTGACTCTAATATCCGACTATTGGAACGTTTGAATAACACTTTTGAATAAAAGCCCTCAGCACAACAATTTATAGAAATACAAGTGAAATACATTAAATTTCCGCTCTCAACCATATAAGTGGATCTCAAAATTTATACATCCACATTTGTAAATATCGTCAGGTCCACTCATGAGCCTTCACATTATCCTCCACCATTGATCTCCTCCTACAGATCCAATGCTTTTCATTGGTTTTAGGTTGCCAACATGCATGGGGTTTAACTGCCCGATAAAGCGGTTTCCCCACTCCGCTTGCTGCTACATGTCAAACGCTAAGTGGAATCGGGTGCTCACTCTCTGATACCACTTACCATTCTTCCTCTACCCGATAATCCACTTACAATGTTTAAAAACCACTCTGACATGTATTATAGACCTGATGGGGTTCTGGGCTTCATTTGATAAGTTTTTGGTTCCACTACATATCGAATGTCGCAATTGCTTCCTTTTTAGAGATTGTGATGCAATCCCGATGTTCCACTTTCTAAGATTTGATTTCGTTCGTTGATCTGTGAGATCTAATAGTTGTTGTTCAATGATACTTTACTCCTCCGCTACTATGTTTACTTATGTTTTATGGTAGTTCTTCATCATATCTATGGTTTTGGGGTTTCTTCAAGTTCTGGTCCTTTGGCTAATTACTACGCACTCCACCTGCATCTATGATATGTAGAATACACTACTCACTCATAATTTTCCATCGATGCTTAACAACACACATATATATTAATATTAATATTGATTAATATGAATACCACCATTAATATTACTTTTAATATTATTAATATTTATAATTTCTAATTATTAATATTCATAACATTTAATTAACAATATTAAAATTACCACTCAACGATGGTCAACCATGGTCAATATGAAAATCAACCATCATTAATCATGGTCAGCCATGGTCCAACATCAAATTTTGTGAAAGAACTGTCTCAACATGAAAATCAATCATGGTCAACCATTGTCGACCATGGTCAACCATGTTTAAACGTCACATTTTGACGAAGATTGTCTCAATGTGAAAATCAACCATGGCCAATCATTGTCAACTATGATAAACCATGGTCAATAATCATGTTCACATTGTGACGAAGATTATTTCTTTGTCCAACGTCACATTGTGATAAAGATTGTTTCAATATGATAATCAACAATGGTCAATCATCATCAACCATGGCCATTCATGGTAAAACATGGTCCAACATCACATTATAAAAATTATTGTCTCAATATGAAGATCAGTCATGTCAACCATCTTCAATCATGGTCTACCATGGTCAAATGCTGCATTGTGATAAATATTGTCTCAATTGAAAATCAATCATGGTCAATCGTGGTCAACCATGGTCAATATGAAAATCAACCATGGTCCAATGTCCCATTGTCACAAAGATGTCTCAATGTGAAAATCAACCATTATTAATCATGGTCAAGCATGGTTAATAATCATGGTCACATTATGATGAAGATGGTCTCTTGGTCCAATGTCACATTATGAAAACCATGGTCATCCATGGTCAAACATGGTACAATGTCACATTGGGACAAAAATTGTCTCAATATGAAAATCAGCCATGGTCATCCATGGTCCAACATCACATTGCAACAAATATTTTATCAATATGAAAATAAATCATGTCCAATCATGGTCCAACATCGTATTGACAAAGATTCTGTCAATATGAAAATCATAATATTAAAAATCCCTAGGGTTTATTGATCCATTAGGTTTATAATAGTCATAGTCATGTGGGTTGATTAATCCGTTGGGTTAAAAAAAAAAATCCTATTAACCCCTTGCCATTTTTGGTCCCTTTGGTTTCTAATATTTTTCCCTTGGGTTTATTAATTCCCAATGGTTTATAATATCAAATTATTGGTTATCTTCATTATTCAACTTTTTAGTATTAATAATACATTGGGTTCATAATCCCTTGGGTTTATTATTCCTTTGGGTTTATTATATGAATCTCTTGGGTTCATTATTCCCTTGGGTTTATATTATTAGTCCCTTTTGTTTAATAATATTGCCTTAGGTTCATAATCCCTTGGGTTTATAATATCAATTGCTTGGATTTATTATTCCCAATTCAAACATGATTTATTATAATGTCGACCATGGTCCAACATGGAATTGTGATAGGAATTGTCTCAATATGTAAATCAATGATGGTCGATCATGTTTATTTTAATGTTTATACTATTTTTCTTAGGGTTTATATATGTAAATCAATGATGGTTGATATTACTCCCTTAGGTTTATAATATCAATCACGATAAACCATTGTCAATCATAGCCAATGATGCTTGAATGTCACATTGTGACAAGGATTGTCTCACCATGAAAATAAATAATAATCTATTGGGTTTACTGTTCCTTTGGGTTTATTATATCAATCCCTTGGGTTTATTATTCCCTTGGGGTTTTAGTATTAATCCCTTGGGTTTATAATATCAATCATTTCGGTTTATTAGGATGTTGACCATGGTCCAACATGGAATTGTGATAGGAATTTTCTATATATGTAAATCAATGATGGTTGATCATGTTTATTTTAATGTTTATAATATTTTTCTTAGGGTTTATATATGTTGGGTTTATAATATTAGTCCCTTGGATTTAATATTATTCCCTTGAGTTCATAATCCCTTGGGGTCTTAGTATTAATCCCTTCATTTTATTATTCCTTTGGGTTTCTCATATTAATACCTTAGGTTTATAATATCGTTCATGGTAAACCATTGTCAATCATAGCCAACCATGCTTGAATGCCACATTGTGACAAGGATTGTCTCACCATGAAAATAAGTAATAATCCCTTTGGTTTATTGTTCCTTTGGGTTTATTATATAAATCCCTTAGGTTTATATTATTAGTCCCTTTTGTTTAATAGTGTTCCCTTTGGTTCATAACCCCTTGTGGTTTTAGTATTAATCCCTTGGGTTTATAATATCAATCGCTTGGGTTTATTATTCCTGAGTCAAACATGGTTTATTATGATGTCGACGATGGTCCAACATGGAATTGTGGTAAGGATTGTCTCAATATGAACATCAATGATGGTCGATCATGTTTATTTCAATGTTTATAATATTTGTCTTAGGGTTTATATACATTGGGTTTATAATATTAGTCCCTTGGGTTTAATATTATTCCATTGGGTTCATAATCCCTTGGGTTTACTATTCCCTTAGGTTTATAATATCAATCATGGTCAACCATTGTCAATCATAGCCAACCATGGTCAACCATGTTTGAATGTTGCATTGTGACAAGGATTGTCTCATGATCAAAATAAACCATGTTTATTTTTGTGTTTGTAGTATTTATATTTGGGTTTATCAATATTGGGATTATAATGTTAGTCCCTCTAGCTTAATATTATTCCCTTGGGTTCATAATCCCTTGGGGTTTTAGTATTAATGCAAATAATTTTGGTTTACTATTGCCTTAGTTTTATAATATGAAAATCAATGATGGCTGATCATGTTTATTTTAATGTTTATAATATTTGTCTTGGGGTTTATATACGTTGGGTTTATAATATTAGTCCCTTGGATTTAATAGTATTCCCTTGGGTTCTTAACCCCTTGTGGTTTTAGTACTAATCCCTTTGTTTTATTATTCCTTTTGGTTTCTCATATTAACCCCTTGGGTTTATTATTTCCTTAGGTTTATAATATCGATCATGGTAAGCCATTGTCAATCATAGCCAACCATGGTCAACCATGCTTTAATGTCACACTATCACAAGGATTTTCTAACCATGAAAATAAATGATGTTTATTTTAGTGTTTGTAATATTTATATTTGGGTTTACAAATGTTGGATTTATAATAATAGTCCCTTGGGTTTAATATTATTCCCTTGGGTTAATAATCCCTTGGGTTTATTATTACCTCATATTTATAATATCAATCATGGTCAACTATGGTTGAATGTCACATTGTCACTAGGGTTGTCTCACCATGAATAAATCGAGTTTATTTTAGTCTTTATAATATTTACATTTCGGTGTACAAATGTTGGGTTAAGAGTATTAGTCCCTTGGGCTTAATATTATTCCCTTGGGTTCATAATCCCTTGAGGTTTTAGTATTAATTCCTTAGGTCTATTATTCATTTGTGTTTATAATGTAAATAAGTTGGGTTTACTATTCCCTTAGGTTTATAATATCAATCATGGTCAACCATTGTCAATCATAGCCAACCATGGTCAGCCATGTTTGAATGTTGCATTGTGACAAGGATTGTCTCACCATCAAAATAAACCATGTTTATTTTAGAGTCCGTAGTATTTATATTTGGGTTTATCAATATTGGGTTTATAATATTAGTCCCATGGGTTAATATTATTCCGCTTGGTTCATAATCCTTGGGGTTTTAGTATTAATCCCTTTGTTTTATTATTCCTTTGGGTTTATAATATCAATCCCTTTGGTTTATTATTCCATTAGGTTTATAATATCAATCATGGTCAACCATGGTTGATTCTCGCATTGTGACAAGGATTGTGTCACCGTCAAAATAAATCATGTTTATTTTAGTGTTTGTAGTATTTATATTTGGGTTTACCAAATTTGGATTTATAATATTAGTCCCATGGTTGAATGTCATATTTTGACAAAGATTGTCTAACCATGAAAATAAGCCATGTTTATTTTAGTGTTTGTAATATTTATATTTGGGTTTACCATATTAGTCCCATGGTTGAATGTCCCATTTTCACAAATATTATCTCACCATGAAAATAAATCATGTTTATTTTGGTCTTTGTAATATTTACATTTGGGTTTATGATTGTTGGATCTATAGTATTAGGCCTTTAGGTTTAATATTATTCCATTGGGTTCATAATCCCTTGGGGTTTTAGTATTAATCCCTTGGGTTTATTGTTCATTGGGGTTTTAGTATTAATCCCTTAGGTTTATTGTTCATTTGGGTTTTATTAATATCAATCCCTGTGGGTTATATGCCCTTTGGTTTATAATATCAATCAATGTAAACCACTGTCAATCATAGCCAAACATGGTCAATCATGGTTGAGTGTCGCATTGTGACAAGAATTGTCTCACCATCAAAATAAACCATGTTTATTTTGGTGTTTATAGTATTTATATTTGGGTTTACCAATGTTGGGTTTATAATATTAGTCCCATGCTTGAATGTCACATTTTGACAAAGATTGTCTCACCATGAAAATAAAACATGTTTATTTTAGTGTTTGTAATATTTATATTTGGGTTTACGAATATTGGGTTTATAATATTAGTCCCTTGGGCTTAATATTTTTCCCTTGGGTTCATATTCCATTGGGGTTTTAATATTACTCCCTTAGTTTTATTATTCATTTGGGTTTATGTAGTTATTAATAATCCTATATAGTTATTTATATAGTTATTAATAATATTAAATGTGTTTGATAATATTTATATAGTTATTTGACACATGAAATAAGCGAATACACACAGTGTACACAGATCATGCACAAATTCTATTATCCCCGGGAATTTTTTGACTCTCTAAGGAGTTAAATCATCAATACTAAATAGAAATATGCGAGTTGTATGTATCTGTGTATTTTACGCCTTTTCTAGTTATATTGTGAATATATGTATTGATGTCTTGAATCCCGTTTGTAAGTATGTTGATTGACCATCGATCAATGTGGGGTCGATGGAAATCCAAAGATAATCGAGTTAACTGTGTATGGGATGATAATAGTGTGAATGCAGGTGTGACTAAGAATTGTGTTTAACATAGAAATCCATTAAAAACCAAGCGAGATTAAGGGAGAACCAGACGAGAATGCGCAGGAGTCATTTGATCACATCGATCAATGGTCTAGATGATGTCGCTAAGGAGCAAAGCGAAATATCGCATCGACAAAGTTTGTTTGCATAGTTTGGTTCTGCGAGCATAAATCCAAATTCCACTAAGATTTAGCACAAAATACATTCGGATCTGAAATATGGACTTGAAACTTTATCAATAGGAACCTATAACCTTAACGAGTCTGTAAGGCAATATTGCATCAGTAGATTGTTTTACAAAGGGGCGAGTCTCGGGCATTAAGGACCTGCAATTGCGATCGCATCACTTTATCACATAGACGGGAAACCTTGGTATTATTGGAATTGGCTGTGGGCTGAAATAGCGATACTGCAATGTTGCGATGGCCGATACAATGGCTGTCAATGAAGCCGATCAGAGATTTGAGATAAGAGAGGGCAGAGATCAGGGGAGCACAACGATAAGGCTTTGAAGGGAGAGCCAAACCCAATGATAAGTATAGTCGTGGGTATAATGTTTTTGAGATTCGTCTATGTTTCCCAACTAGGTTTTCCCGTTGATTCCTATGTATTTCGATATTTTATTGTCGTAGGTTTTTTCTAAAGGAAAAGCGAAATATTAATGCTCCCAATAGTTAAGTGGCTTCGATATAAAGGCTTAACCACATATTTAAAAGCTTTCGATAGACTTGTGGGCCCATAACCCACATGCTAAGGATGTAATATTTCTAAAGAAAGGGGATTTTGACTAACCCCCAAAATCTGTTTTCATCACATTACTTGGTTCTTCAAATGGATTCAATGATCCATCTCATTCCTCTGTATTCTTCTATTCCTTTTTAATATTATTGTCAACTATTCTTATTATTAATTAATATAGTAATATATAGAAATAATCTGGTTGTTAATATTTACATAGTTATTAATAATCCTAAAAACCCATAATAATTATTAATGTGGTTGATATAAGCCTATCGGCATATATCAACAACAATGGAAAATGTGGTTGCATATATGTTTCATATATGCCTATCGGCATTTATCAATCACATTGGAAAATGTGATTGCATATATGTTTCATATATGCCTATCGACGTTTATCGATCACATTGGTAAATGTGGCTGTGCTAGTACATATGTACCATGTATCATCTCCATTAATTCCTATTGGGGTTTGCTAGATTCATGGCTAACATATATTTACACTAATATATATGTACCATGTATCATCTCCATTAATTCCTACCGAGGTTTGCTAGATTCATGGTTAACATAGATTTACACTAACATATATGTACCATGTATCATCTCCATTGCTCACCCTAAAAAAAATTGCACATCCCCTTCCTTCATTCTCAACAAGACTAACAAAATATTTACACCAAACAATTCTTAGTGAAATTGCATTTTTTCGTTATCCAAATTGCATAATTGAATCTTGAAAGGATTGTGTAAACTACCCCATATTTTTCATTATTAATATATTTCTTAATAAAGATCTCTCTCATGTTGGGAAATAACTATCACACACCTCACTCTCTCTAATATTGAAATATAATACTTAGTTGTGAGTATTCTCTAATATCGAAATATGTTACTTAATCGTGAGTATTGAAATATTTTATTTATAGTCCATATTGAAATTTTTCTTGTTATTAATATTTTTCAAATAGACTTTATATTTTCTATGAATTTAATGAATTACTTATCTCTTTGATTAAGAGGTAATAGAAAACTCTCTCTATCTCTACACACACAATTTATGTTGGACATGGAAATATTTTACTTAGATCCACCTTAAGCATGGAACTATAATTAAATCTTTTGATTTAAGTTGGCCTTTGAAATATTTTACCAATATACATCAAAGCATGTATCTAGGGATCAAATCCTTTGAGGTACAAACCTCTTTTAAAATACAAAACATGAAATAATATTGAGCCTCTAGAAATTTGATCCCTTAAATCTACATTTAGATATTACTTAACTCTACATATTGTAATATTTTATTAATGATCTACATTTCATTTTTCATTATTATTAATAGTTTTCAAATTCCATATTAAATTTATATTAAAAATGAATTAAGTACACATCTCCCTCTTATTATGAAATACTTGGATTTTATTTCTTTCAATATTTATTTTTTTTATTTTTTCTCTTTAAGCATTAAAATATTTTATTATGGTCAACATTAAAATTCTTATTTTTATTTAGTTTAAAAATATACATGAATTTTGATATTGAAATAAATTACTTTCTAAGGATGCTCAAATAGAATTTTTAAGTGTTCAATATAAATATTCTTAAAAATTAGAAGTATTATATATCTTCACCACACTTAAAAGTAAAAATATAACATTCTTCACTTTTGATTGCTCTACTTGTCTATAAAGTTGACTATGGCGAGAGGCCTTCTACAACCCAGTATGGTAGGGATGTTATAATCTCCTCTAAACATTTTGACTCAATGAAAATAAAATAAAAAGGACTCTGTGATAAATAAAAACAACTTCAAATTAGTCCACGAGACTTTGAATTGACACTGAAGTGATACTCTATTAGGGAACTTTAGGGGTAACACTAGGAAAATGTGAGATCATCATTCAATACATGGAAAGACTAAAAAAAATGACAATTATGTCCCATGACGATTGATATCCTTCAATTAAGTACCACTATGTTGGATAGAGTTGATTCAAAATAGATATGCTCTAAGGTGATGTTCCATCACCCTTCATGAGCCCTTGCCAGACATGCTTCTTTCTATTATTAAAGGATGAAGCATCACCTCCTCTCTCATGTGTCTCCCTCTCTATTTATGACATCCCCCCAATCCCCTTCCTCATTCCCTTCCAAACCCTTGAGAAACCCTCCCATGCTATACTCTTCTCCCTTGCCAACCTCTATGCTAATTTTTCTTCCTCCCTGGTCCTGTGATGCCCCCACATAAAAAAAATTAAAAAGAAATTAAAATCATTTACCTAATTAATCCTTACTTATAAATAAATAATTAACTGTGATGCTTT
>APFE030723377.1:11569-31472 GCA_000404065.3 Pinus taeda
TATGTATGTATGTATGTATGTATGTATGTATGTATGTATGTATGTATGTATGTATGTATGTATGTATGTATGTATGTATGTATGTATGTATGTATGTATAGTTTTTCGTTCGGACTGCATTGTAATATTTATCCAAGATGGGCGATGAGCATAAAGTTGATATAAGGTATGCTTTGCAAACTCTAATCACATGACTCAACAATGGACTATGGTACATGCCGTGATATTAACCCAGGTCCTCTGAACCCTCTAAAACTTACTCCACCTCACCCCACACAAAAATTACTCATCCTGGGATTCTGTAAAGATCCACGCGAGAGAAATACTTTGGAATTGTTGTTGAGTCAACGAAGATCTATGGTAAACGTTTGGACGGTGGAGATGCATGTATGAGCATTAGAGGGTAATTTCCTCCTACTCACAGGTCATTGAAACCCTCATTTTGATCCCCTATCGTCATCAAACACTGCTCTGCAAGTTCTCTAGGGTTTGGTAGTTTCTCTTCATGATTTCACTCCCATCTCACACCAATTTACCTCCACGACTCGAATCTTCAGAGTGAAATCCAATGGTACCCATAATAACTCACTACAAACCCTTATCCATTAGTGAGCTTCATTTCTCTTCATCCTTTTCACCTTCATGCATAGTTTGGAACATTTTCTCTCTCTGAGGTGTAACACCATGGATTCTGTTTGATAAGGTAGGGAGAAAGGTTGGTGTTCCCTTAGTAACAAGCTTCTGTACATTTGCGTGACCCATATTTTTCCCACAGCATTTTGTACAAGTGGGTTTTAGGTTATAGAAACATTGCCATTTTAACTAGCTCGTTACTTCTCCGTGTAGGTAAAGCTTTCCTACTAGAAAAAATACACCAAGACAGGCAGAAACCAATTACTACCCTACCACTCTACCCATCTCTTCACAAACTCCTAGGTGTGGTCATGGTTGAGACTACCTAATGACGGTTTTCGATTAAGGGTCTTTACTTGTTTTTGTAAACTTCTGTAAGGTTAAGGGCTTCATAGATAAAACTGGCATATGTAAAGTGATATCTTGTTTAATGGAAATCCAAAAGAATCATTTTCCATATTTATGAGTCACAAAACAACCTTATAAGGCCTGCTTTCGTCTCCAGGAATTTTGTAAATTTATTCCTAAGCCTTAGACTCTTTAGAAGAACTTTTATCAGTATTTTTCTTTGTATTTTCATCTATTTTAAGAAACAATGTCGTCCTTCACTGTAGTCTCTTTTTAAGTCGTTTAATTTCAATTTCACTACTATATCTCTCCTTTTGATTAGATGGTTTATACTCAGAAATGTTGTTATTCTTAAAGGAGCGTGGACCACTTTTTGTTTATTCTATGCACTTAATTACATTTTCTCTATGATTAATGTACACTTACAATATCATTCTTATATAAGGTACTTGAAACCCTTTATTTTCCGACTACTGCACCCACACAAAATTTTTGGACTATATATGTTCCTATAAAAGTCAGATTCAGTTATTATATGCCTCTCAAAATAGGAATTGTTCCCCAGATGTTGTTCAACAACTAGCCTAGATCTGAACCAAATTCTCACAGGGTATACTAGAAATTTTGATGTCAACTTGTTTAATATATATACTATGTTACACAAGTAGTATTCGACATTCTGTGACACTTCATGCATAATTTACTTTACTAAGTTTTAACACAACCATGCACTTTTTTTCATTAATAATATCGTGCTATTAGTTCCTTTAGTAAGAAACACAATTATATATTTTATCCACCATGTCATGCTACCATAAAATATCACAGTCATGTATTTTGTCCATAATATTTTGCTACTATTTTCTACAAAAAAATAACACAGTCGTGTATTTTTTCCATACTATTCTGCTGCTAATTTCTTTAAAAAAATAACACAGTGATGTATTTTGTCCATAGTATTTTGTTGCTAATTTCTACCAAAAAATAACATATTCATGTTAATTCATATAGGAAATTAACATAGGGTTTCTTTGTTCTTATATAATTCTAAATATTCTAAAACTTACTAGCATATGTACCAAATTATAAGCACTTATCTATTCTCGAAGTGGTCGACCACAATATTACAGAAAGGAGAATGCTTATCCCAACCTATGATAACAAGATTCACACCTTGTACTCCCCCCGACCCAATTTTGTGCTCAAAACAATGAGACTAACTTGTTTCCTGACCACTTGGTCCCAACCAACTTTAGTCTCTGACAATTTACTGAGTTCCACTAGCTACCCAGCTTGAGAACTCAAATCTGGTTTGCTTCTTCACGTCCTGTCGGACTCAGAAAAAACAAAATAACAATGTCCTCTGCTTCCCTTCTCTATGCCTCAGGTTCCCAATACCGTCTTGGCCTCCCAAGATTTTCCTTTTCCTAGAGAAAGGAATCGCGCAACTAACTTCTAGCCCTTAACTGTCTTAATTGTTTGCACACAAGAATCTTGTCTCACATCCATCCATTCCATAATCTTGTAGGAAACGCTTCCTAAACATTTTTCAAAAATACATTTGTTTATTTATAAACATAACATTCATAATATCCAATGAGTCTTTTACTACAGTGGAGAAAATAATACTATGAATTGTCCCCATAATTGAGGGATATCACAGGTGATCTCTTATTTGATGCAAGGAATAAAAGATTTGCTCAAAATTGAAAGTACTCAAAATATCTCAAAATGAATGTCAAATAGTATATCTTGTCCTTCTTATTTAAACAACTCTTGAATCAACCCAATCTGACATAATATGTAAAAGTTGTCATGTTATGAAGTTTTTATCAAATAACCAAAAAGTCAAATTGTAGGGTTGATTAGGTTGCTAGCTAGGAAGACGGTGCAATGACATGGCGCTGACGTTAGTAGGCTAGCTTGAAAGGGAAACTGTGGTCAAATAGGTCAATCTTGTGCTGACATGTGATAGGTCATACAGGTTGAATTGGTGGATTATGAGTGGTTGGTGAATTTTGGTTCATCCAATTAGGAGGTGCTACATAGCCATTTATTTTCAAGTAGAATTTTAGTTTGGGGCTAATAGACCTATCAGTATTCGACCCCATAGCCTCTAACACAACAACCACACATCTTACTATTGGACCACATATCTTACTTGTTCTCTCTCTCTCTCTCTCTCTCTCTCTCTCTCTCTCTCTCTCTCTCTCATGCATAGACACACACATATGTTACATGCCCAAACTGTAAGGTGGAGGACCGAGTAGTTAGATCAGCCACTGATTCCATTCCTCCTACAAGACTGAGTGTAGGGCTAATGATGGAGGGGTTGGTGCATGCCGCCTAGCCCATGGCCATAGGGATTATAACATGACCAAGTGTGATAGACCTAGCACGTGGGTGGCCTCTGGATTACACCCTTGGCCATATTGTGTGACACATGATCATGTAAAAGAGCAACGCTTAGGTGTGGGCGCCCAGTTAAGAGTCATACATTTTGCACCAATTTTAGCCAAAATTTTGTCATGCCCTCACGAAATTGTCATCTTTGGGATATGTGAAAGGAGGAAGACATTGTCTGTGTTTGCCAGTTTTGGTGATTTTACATGACAGATAACAAAGGAACAGAGACCACGTACCTTGGCCATTTTTCAATCTTTTTGAGCCCAAAATGAGCCTATACAAGGGTTTTTGGGTGTTCTTGATACAAAAAAATTGTTTTTTTTGTGATTTGAGCATTGTATTTGATGTAATTTACATTTTGAGTATATAATATAAAGGGTTAACATTGGAAGCTCGACCTTGAGATGTAGCCCAGGAGGGGTGAACTTTGTCATCGAATTATCTTTTTGTGATGTTGCATGTTGTCTATTTTTCTCTAGTTATACTTGCAAAACTTAACTAAAAATACTAATTTTATTTTCTTCTGCAATTTCAATCCATTTCACATAATAAATAAACTAGCTTGCAAACGTTTTCAAGAAACCTTCAAATTTTTTATTACAAATCAGTTTGCTATCAGATGATGATTGTTTTGAAGGTTTGACTATTTTTGCAAGTGTTTTTTAATTATTACAACGTCTAAATTGAGGAGAAGAGAAGGAGTTCTTGAAGAACCAAACCCTCAAATTGGTTCATGGAGGTCGCAAAATCCAAGAACGACACCAGTCATGGCACATGAAGAAGGAAATGAGATGATGTTTGAGGAGAGAGAGCTTTTAGAATGGCTTTCTATGATATGCTAGAGATGGTAAAATTTTTGTACAATGGAAGGACATCAAGGTTGCAATGAGATAGTTCAAACCATGCAAAAGGTAATGGTGGTGATGGGAGAAATCCTCTATATCCTCCACCACCTCCTCCTTCACCTTCATCTTCACCACAATTAAAAGTAAAAATATAACATTCTTCACTTTTGGTTGCTCTACTTTTCTATAAATTTGACTGGGGTTAGAGGCCTTCTCCAACCCAGTATGGTAGGGATGTTATAATCTCCTCTAAACATTTGACTCAATCAAAATAAAATAAAAATTACTCTATGATAAATAAAAGCAACTTCAAATTAGTCCACAAGAATTTGAATTGACACTGAAGTGATACTCTATTAGGGCACTCTAGGGGTAACACTAGGAAAATGTGAGATCATCATTCAATACATGAAAAGACTAAACAAAACCACAATTATATCTCATGACCATTGATCTCCTTCAATTAAGTAGCACTATTTTGGATAGAGGTGATTTAAAATGGATATGTTCTAAGGTGATGTTCCATCACCCTTCATGAACCCTTGACAAACACACCTATTTCTACTATTAAATGATGAAGCATGACCTCCTCTCTCATGTGTCTCCCTCTCTATTTATGCCATTCCCCAATCCCCTTCCTCATTCCCTGTCAAACCCTTGAGATCCCCTCCCATGCTATACTCTTCTCCCTTGCCAACCTCTATGCTAATTTTGCTTCTTCCCTGGTCCCCCACATAAAAAATAAAATAACAAAATAATTTAACTGTAACATGGTATGTATGTATATCTATATCTATATCTATATAATATTTCTATTATATTATATATTATATATAATATATATATATATATATATATATATATTATATATATATATATATATAGATATAGATATAATATTATAGTTTTTCATTTGAACTACATTGTCGTATTTATCCAAGGTAGGCGATGATCATAAAGTTGAAATAAGGTATGCTTCACAAACTCTAATTACATGACTCAAGATGGACTATGGTGCATTCCGTGCTATTAACCCACATCTTACAAACCCTCTATAACTTGCTCCACCTCACACACATAGAAATTATTCATCTTGGGATCCTAGAAAGATCCACGTGAGAGAAAGACTTTGCGATTGTTGTCGAGTCAACAATCAGGATCTATGGTACACGTTTGGATAGTGGATATGCGCATAAGATCATTAGAGGGAAATTTCCTCCCACTCACGGGTCACTAAAACCGTCATTCTCATCCTCTACCATCGTTCAACATTGTTCTGCAAGTTATCTAGGGTTTGGCAGGTTCACCTCGTGATTTCACTCCCATCTCACTCCAATTTACCTCTGCTGCTTGAATCTTCAAAGAGAAATCCAATGGAACCCATAATAACTCACTAGAAACCGTTATCCATTATTAAGCTTCATTTCTCTTTGTCCTTTTCGCCCTCATGCATAGTTTGGAACATTTTCTTTCTCTAAGGTGTAACACCATGGACTTTGTTCGATAAAGCAGAGAGAAAGGTTGGTGTTCGTTCAATAACAAGCTTTCGTGTGTTCGCATGACCCATATGTCATCCACGAAGGTTTGTACAGGTGGTTTTTTGGTTATAACAATGCTGTCATTTTATTCTGTACATTCAAGGTTTCTTTGTTTAACTAGCCCATTGCTTCTCCATGCATGTGAAGCTTTCCTTCTAGTAGCAATCCACCGAGGTGGGCACGAAGTAGTTACTACCTTACCGTTCTGCGCATCTCTTCGCAGACTCCCAGGTGTGGTCATTCTCGAGACTTCGTGATGAGGGTTTTGGATTCAGGGTGTTTACTTGTTTTTGTAAACTTCTGTAAGGTTAAATGGGATTCATAGATAAAAGTGGCATATGTAAAATGGTATATCGTTTAATGGAAATATGACATACTTATTTTCTATATTTATGAGTCACAAAACAACCTTATAAGGCCTTCTTCATCTACAAGAATTTTTTAAATTTAGTTCCTAGGTCTTAGACTCTTTAGAGGAACTTTTATCAATTATTTTCTTTGTATTTTCATCTATTGTAAGAAACAGTGTTGGCCCTGACTTCAATCTCTTTTTAAGTCATTTAGTTTCAATTTCACTGCTATATATCTCCTTTTGATTAGATGGTTTATACTCATAAATGTTGTTATTCGTAAAGGAGTTTTGTAACTCCTTGACCACTTTTTGTTTATTCTATAGGCTTAATTACATTGTCTTTGTGATGAATGTACACATACAATATCATTCTTACAGAAGGTACTTGAACCCCTTGGTTTTTCAGCTATTGCACCCACACGCAGTTTATGGATTATATATGTTCCTATAAGAGTTAGATTCACTTATTATATGCCTCTCAGAATAGGGATTGTTCCCCAAATGTTGTTCAACAACTAGCATGGAACTAAACCAAACTCTCATAGGGTATACTAGAACTTTTGATGTTAACTTGTTTAATATATATACTATGTTACACAACTAGTATTCCACATTCTTTGACACTTCATGCATAATTTAATTTACCAATTTTTACCACAACCATACACTTTTTTTCATTAATAATATCTTGCTATTAGTTCCTTCAGTAAGCAACACAATTATATATTTTATCCACCATGTCGTGCTGCCAGAAAATAACATAGTCATATATTTTGTCAATAATATTCTGTTACTATTTTCTACAGAAAAATAACACAATTATGTACTTTTCCATATTATTTTTCTACTAATTTCTACAGAAAAATAACACAATCACGTATTTTGTCCATAGTATTCTATTGCTAATTTCTACAGAAAAATAACACAATCATGTCAATTCCTACAGGAAATTAACATAGGGTTTCTTTGTTCTTATATAATTCTAATGTTCTTAAACTTACTAGCAGATTTACCAAATTATAAGCTCTTATCTATTGTCAAAGTGGTCCACCACAATATTACAGAAAGGAGATGTTGGAAATAATATTTAGAGGGGGGTGAATCAATATTATCTTGTCAATTATTTTCTTTTTCAAACCCAAAACATATACGCTACATCAGTTACAGAAAATCGTGTATATATGCAACTACAGATAAGGAAACCCACGTATACCATACAGACTTAATTTAAAATATTGTACAAATGTTAAACATTAATATGTGCATCATGATCATATAATCAGTAACCAGGAATAGAAAAATAGAGCAAAAGACAATCACGCACAAGAACACAAGATATAAGGTGGAAACCCAATGTGGGTGAAAACCACCTGCTGCAATATGTCTCTATATTTTCAATTAAAAACTTCCTTTTACAATGATTTTGTACTGGTGCAATCATTTACCAGTACACAAGTTGCTACCTGCAGAGAGCTACAACCCTCTCTCATTTTCTAGCTTCTCCTGGAAGGAAGCTACAACCCCCTTAGTTCTTGTACTAGTTGAGATACTAGTACACAGGCTGCTACCTACAGAATACTACAACCTTCTCTTCCTTCCAGGGACCACATTTCATAAATTTTCGGACTGGATCCACAAATAACATCAATCAAACATCAAGAATCTCTACATCAACCAATCACCTTTTCACCAATCAACACTGAATCAAAATAAACACTTCTCTCACGACTATACCCAGATCATAATAATAGTAATCACACCCCACTTCTGAACCCAGAACACTGTAGCAATAAACAGAAGCAGCTAGAACATAAATCAAGAGATGTACACTACTTCACTATTCAGAAACCTGCGTGCATATGCTTCTGTGTCAATACCGACCTGCGTATACACAACTTTCCCTTACATGAACAACGTGTATACGCGCCTTCGCTTCACTGAACCACTATTCCAGCCTTAGAATTTTGACCCATCAATAGAACTTATCCTTCTCCTTGCGCTAAGGTTCCTTCTTCATTCAGATTTAGATCTACACCATAACCTAATCACTTTATCAAATATTCAATGATTCAGAAGATGCCTTGCCAAATGATCTCCTTCCTCTCTGATAGCCTTAGACCTTTCAAAATACCATGGACCAAAAACCATAACAATTCAATAACATGGACCCAATACTTGGGATCAACACTTATGACGAGATACCATGGCCGAAAACCATAGGTTCAAATACCAAGGACTAAATACCACGGACCAAAACCATAGGATCAAAAACTGTCGGACTAATACCATGAACCAACCATAAGATTTCCCATGTGCATGCGCTTTTCTCTGCATTAAGTGCGTGAATATTTCTCTGCCTGAAAGGAACTTTTCTCTGCATGAAAGTGCATGAACATTTCTCTGTATGAAAGGAACTTTTCTATGCATGACAGTGCGTGAACGTTTCTTTGCATGAAAGTGTGTGAACTTTTCTCTGCATGAAAAGGAACTTTTCTATGCATGAAAGTGCATGAACGTTTCTCTGCATGAAAGGAACTTTTCTCTTCATGAAAGTGCGTGAATTTTTCTCTACATGAAAGGAACCTTTCTCTACATGAAAGTGCGTGAACGTTTCTCTGTATGAAAGGAAATTTTCTCTGCATGAAAGTGCATGAACTTTTCTCTTCATGAAAGTGCGTGAAATTTTCTCTACACTATAATTTATCATTTGAGATGAGTGGGTTACCATCAAGTACAACATATGTATCATAATGCCAACAATCTCCCCCTTTAGACTTGATGGCAACAATAACCAATTACTCTCCCCCTTTGACATCAAGGGCAAAGGGGCAAACTACCATACTCCCCCTGAGTACCTGCTGAAACCTCTGAATGAGCTCCCCCTTTGTATATGCTCTGTGCTGAAATGATGTCTGCAAAAAGATGTTCTAGAAGAAAGAACATGGCTCCATACATTATAAGTAGCCTTCCTATCATCAAGACTCATACATACATCCATCTCCCATCCAAGTGGGAATACACAAGATAGACAGAACTCATTCATCCCAAGCATAGTGGGGAAACCATAATAGGTCGTTACATGACCTTGATATGAAAAGAAGTACATGACATAGAGACAAGAACAACTATCAGCAAAATCAACCTTCAGACCAGCACACGTTGATCTACTCCACCAGAAAACTCTTGAGAAATCAAACCAAGGACTTCTAAGATAATGCCAACAATGCATCATTACAAGAATATATGCTCCCCCTAAACCTGTGCCAGATGATCTTTGATAGACCCATTCGACCCACATATACCGACAAATGTACAAGTATCCACCTGCGTACAACAGACAAAATTCAACAGCAGGATGATGCATCAACAACCCCCAGCTTCTGTCTGAGGTATTCAAATGTCTCCCTGGGCAATGGTTTGGTGAAAATATTAGCAACTTGTTCCTTGGAGGGAACATATTCCAATTTGACCTTTTGTTCCAGCACTTGTTCCCGGAGAAAATGATACTTGATCGGTATGTGCTTGGTCTTTGAATGCATGACTGGGTTCTTTGAAATGTTGATTGCACTTGTATTATCACATAAGATGGAGATAGGTTGTATACAAGTGATTTGAAAATCCTACAAGGTTTGCATCATCCAAAGGAGTTGAGTGCAACAGGATGTAGCAGCCGCATATTCTGCTTCAGTTGTAGATAATGCAATAGAACTATGTTTCTTGCTGAACCAAGATACTAATCTAGAACCCATAAAGAATGCACCACCACTGGTGCTTTTTCTATCATCCATGCTTCCTGCCCAATCTGCATCTGTATAAGCATGAAGAGTGAGATCTCCATCTCTAGGATACCATAGGCCATAGCTTTGAGTTCCTTGAAGATACTTGAAAATTCTCTTTACTCCCTGAAGATGAGTTTCCTTAGGATTTTCCTGAAATCTTCCAACCATTCCTACTGCATGCATGATGTCTGGTCAGGTACCTGTTAAATAGAGCAGACTTCCAATCATGGACTTATAGGTTGGTTGATGCACTGCCGATGATTCATCATTTGCATTGAGGCTGCATCCTATGACCATAGGAGTGCATACTGGTTTCGAATCTTCCATGCCATACTTCTTCAAGATCTGCTTGAGATACTCGGTTTGAGATAAAAATATACCGCCCTTATTTTGTTGGATTTGTCAACCAAGAAAATATGTCAATTCTCCAAGCAAAGACATTTCGAATTCCTTTTGCATCACCAAGGCAAAGTTTTGACTCATAGCTTCTTCATTGCTACCAAAGATGATATCATCTATATACACAACAAGTATTAACAATTTGTTATTTTCAATTTTTATATAAAGATTTCTATCTACTGATCCTTTTCAAAAACCTTGTTGATGAAGGTATTTGTCCAGACGATAGTACCAAGCCCTTGGAGCCTGTTTGAGACCATAGAGAGCCTTCTTTAGTCTGCATACAAGATTTGGATCATTACTAAGGATGAATCCATCTGGCTGCTCAATGTACACTTCTTCTTCTAAGTCTACATTCAGAAAGGCTGATTTGACGTCCATTTGAAATACTTTGAACTTCTGAAAGCTAGAGAGAGCAAGGAACATTCTGATGGCCTCAAGTCTAGCAACGAGAGCAAAAGTTTCTTCAAAGTCTATTCCTTCTTGTTGAGCATACCCTTTACAAACAAGTCTGGCCTTGTTTCTAATCACTTCCCCATTTTCATTCAACTTGTTTTTGAAGATCCATTTTGTCCCTATGACATTCTTATCTTTTGGTCTAGGAATCAACTCCCAAGTGTTATTCTTTCTGATCTGCTCAAGTTCTTCATCCATTGCCTTGACCCAGCATTCATCTTTGCATGCCTCTCTTACATTTTGTGGTTCAGTGGAGGAAAGTAATGCCAAATAGCTTGAATATTCTGCAATTGTTCTTCTTGTTTGTATGCCTACCTCCTTTTGCCCTAAAATTTGAGATTCTGGATGATTCTTTTGAACATACCTGGATGGAGTCTTTTTTTCTATTCTTATCTGTTCCTCTGGTGCCTCATGGGTTTCTTCTTCATCATGAATCTGATTTGATGGTGATGGATAGTCCTCATCATCTTCGAAGTCTTTAGATCTTACCTGCCTGGGGGTGTTTTCTTTTTCATCCACTACTACATCAATGCTATCGACAATTCTTCCAAGCCTTTTATTGTAACATTTGTATGCTTTGCTGTGAGGAGAATAACCAAGGAGAATGCCTTCACCTGCTCTAGGTTCAAACTTGCCAAGATTTTCATCATTATTTTTAATATAGCATTTGCTTCCAAAAATTTTGAAATGTTTTACCGAAGGAGTCTCACCATACCAGAGCTCATGAGGAGTTTGAGTGTTGTTCACCCGAATATTTGTCTTGTTGAGAATAACAACTGCAGCAAATGCGGCTTCACCCCAGAAGGTTGCGGGAGTTCCAGACTCATCAAGCATAGCACGAACCATTTGTTGAATAGTTTTGTTCATCCTTTCCACCACTCCATTTTGCTGAGGAGTCCTAGTTGTAGAGAATTCCCTTCTTATTCCATGTTCTTCACAAAAGTCGAAAAATTCATTCAAGGTAAACTCCCCACCTCTATCAAACCTGAGGCATTTGATTTTTTGATCTGATTCGTTCTCGACCAAGGCTTTGAATGATTTGAACTTTTCAAAGGCTTCATCTTTGTGCTTCATAAGTCCTATCCAACACATCCTGGAAAAGTCGTCAATGAATAATATGAAATATTCTTCTCCTCGAGGTGACCTTTTCCTAGATGGGCCACATACATGAGTATGGACAAGTTCAAGTGGCCTACTAGCTGATCCTTCCTTCTCAGGGAAGTTAGTTCTGGTTTGCTTACCAAACTGACATGATTTTCAAATTGTACTGTCTGGAATTCTGATGTCGGGAAGACCACGAACTGCCTGGTATTTACATGCTTTCCTTATCTGTGAGAAGCTAAGATGCCCCAATCTTCTGTGCCATAACTAGTGTTCATCGTTCTTGCTTAGATAACATTGATGTTGTCCTTATTTGGATATGTATAAATTATTTGGAGTCCTTAGGCCTTTGATCATTGTTTTTCCTGTATCAAGATCAAGAACACTACATCCATTTGATCGAAATATTACCTCCATTCCTTGATCACACATCTGACTGACACTCAACAAATTATGCTTTAACCCATCAACATACATAACATTTCCAGCTTTGACCTTTTCTTTCAACTGAACAGAACCTTTACCTTTTATGAGCACAGGGGTGTCATTTCCAAAAGAGACCTTCTTCTCCTTCTCTAAGGCACTATATGACTGGAGTTTTTCCTTATCATCTGTCATGTGTTTTGAATAGCCACTATCAATGTACCATTGATTTTCTTGCCCTCCTGCATATAAAGCTATACCACATCTCTCTGGTTGTGGTTCCTTCATTCTCCATGTTTTGACACTTGAGGCTTGCTCCTTCTGAGTTGTCTGTCGAAACCTTCTCCTGCATTCAGAATCTTCATGACCGAAGTTGTTACAAATAGAGAATTCTATTTCATTTTCAAGAGCAGAAACGTTATTATAGGTTCTGATCCCATACATGCTCCTTTGTTTTTGAGCTTCTCTAGTCATGATTGTCTTATAGGCAACACACTGAGCTGCTTTGTGACCAAATTTATGACAAGAAAAACATTGGCCATCGGATAAACTCCTCTGGTTATCAAATCTATCAACCAACCGATTGTAGTTTCTACTGACATCCATTCTTGAGGAAAATTGGGAAGATTTTACATGTGGCTGCTTGTAGCTTATGTTCATCCTTAAGGTGGATAGCCCCTGATTTACCTGGTAGTCTTTGTTCATTCTTGAGATAAATTGTCCCTGATTTACCTGGTGATTTTTATTTGACCTTTGCTCACTCCTCCTTGCTGCATCAAGATAACTTTTGGAGGTGGATGGTTGTTGTGCTTGAGATGCTTCTTCATTATACCCCAGACCTGTCTTGATTAGTGGAGAACGTTGTACATTGATAATCTCATCTATAGTTTCTGATCCTTTAACAAATCTAAGATTAAGAGCTTTCCTTTTCTCAATCTCTTTTCTAAGACCAACAATTTCACATTCTAACTTTCCATGAAGTTTTTCTTTTTTAGCAAGTTGGAATTGAAGAGTATCAATGATCACATTCTTCTCTTCTAAACATATTTTGAGTCTAGAAATTTCTTCATAAAGACCTTCTTCATCTATAGCATCCATAAAATCATCATCTTCAAAAGCCATTAAGAGTCTATAATTGTTACCTTGTTCATCTTCGTCACTATTTGAAAGTCCATCACTGCCTTCATGAGTGTAATAACTTTTCTTATTCTGTTTCTTGTTCCATCTGATAGGTTCCTTACCTTTATCAAGCTTGTCTTTATGTGGACACTTTGCAGCATAGTGACCGACTCTTCCACAAGCAAAGCATTTGAAAGGTAACTTACCTTTGAATCTTCCAGCACCCCGTTGAAGGTTCTTGACAAAATTTGATTCTTCGTCTTGTTCTGATAGATGCCCTGACTCATAGTAATCTCCTTTACCTGAAGCCTTGAAAGCAGCTTCTCTTCTGTCTGATGGACCTCCTTTCCTCATTTCATAAGCGGTTAGAATTCCATGCAGCTGTGACATAGTGAGGTTTCGTAGATTCTCTTTTTCTTCTATAGCGGAAACTTTAGATTCAAATTTAGGGGACAAGGATCTTAGAACCTTTTCAACCACAACAGCCTCTTTTACTTCTTCACCCAAGTTTTTCATACAATTAAAAATCTCATCTACATGAAGGAAATAGTTAGCCACACTTTCATCATTGTCCATTCTGAGATTTTCATACTGAATTCTGAGGGTTTGAAGTTTTGCTCATTTTACCTGTTCATCTCCTTCATAACTCAGGACAATCTTGTCCCATATTTCTTTTGCGGATTTATACTGCATAACCTTGACGAATTCTGATTGAGATAGACATCCTAATAGAGTATTAATAGCCTTTGCATTTGTTTCATATTGCTTCTTACCAGCTGGATCTGTAGGTGTTGCTAATGGAAAAGTGTACCCTGTATCTATGATATCCCAGAATTTTGTACCAAGAGATTAAAGATAGGCAGTGGCTCTTACCTTCCAATATACGAAGTTTGTTCCATCAAAAATTGGTGGCCTAATCGATTCTTCCCTCTCGTATTTTCTCATGATGATAGATCTTCCTTCAAGTGATCAAGCATCTTCTGAAGGACCTGCTCTGATACCAATTGTTGGAAATAATACTGAGAGGGGGGGGAATCAGTATTATCAAATTCTTTTCAATATTCCTTCTAGATTTATAATTTAATTTATTCTTCAGATGTTGACCATTAATTTGAATGTCAGTACCATATAATAATGAACAGGAACAGGGAAAAACAGATAGTCACACCAAAGAACACCAGATATAAGATGGAAACCCAATGTGGGTGAAAACAACCTATTGCAATGTGTCTCTATCTTCTTTCAATTAGAAACTTCTTTTACAATGATTCTGTACTGGTGCAGTCCTTTACCAGTATGCAGGCTGCAACCTGCAGAGAGCTACAACCCTGTCTCGTCTTCCTGTCTCTCCTGGAAGGGAGCTACAATCCGCTTAGCTCTTGTACTAGTTGAGTTACTATTACGTAGGTGCTGACCTACTTCTTTTCTTCCAAGGACCACGTTTCATTAATTTTCAGAATGGATCCATGAACATCAAATAATCATCAAGTACATGTGAATCAACTAATCTCCTTTTACTATCAACTAATGAATCAACCAATGCAGTAACCAGAAAAGCAATACCAGTAATCTAAACCCAGAACTCTGCAGCAATAGACAAAAGGCAGCCAAAAATATTTCAAGAAAAGTCCACAACTTCACCAATAGAAACATGCGAATATCCGCAGTTCTTCTATGTCTAGACTGCACAACTCCGCACCTACACTGTCTACCTGATAGCGCACCTCCGCACCTGATCAGTCTACTGCGCTGCGTACCTCCACACCTGCACCTTCTACTGCTCTGCGTACCTTCGCACCTGATCCGTCTACTGAGCTACGTACCTCCACACCTGCACCTTCTGTTGCGCTGCATACCTTCGCACATGCACTGTGGATCGCTTGCGGACCTCCGTAAAGAGCCAAATTATCAGTCCTCCAATGTGCCACAGACTGTCAGATCCACAGATCTGATCATGCGCCAAAGAGATCACGACCTATCAATAGATCTGCCTTATAATTTACAATTTTCACCTTGATTTAGATCTAGCTTTTCAAACCAATCACCCAAAATTTTAGATCTTAAGATATTCAATTTTCACAAGTATCTATCCAAATGATCTCCTTTCCTTTTTATAGGCAAGCCCTTAGTCAAACTATGGATCAAAACCATAGAAAACCAATACAAAGGACCCAAAACCGGGTTTCAATAATTTTGATGCTAAACCATAGGATCATGTACTTCGGACTAAATACCATGGATCAATCATAAAAATTCCCACATGTGCACACTTCTCTACATTGAAGTGAGTGAATTTGACGTCCCCACCTTTTGTTTGAAGGACCTGTGGGTATGTCCGCACTTCTTGTTTGGGGCACCTGCGGGTCTGCAGCTTTTGTTAAGCGTACCTGCGGGTATCTCATTTTCTATCATTTTGAGAGCCTGAATAGTGATTTTCCACTTGAGTGAGTTTCCATCAAGGATAACACCTGTGCCATAGTGCCAAACCTGAGTCATAATGCCAACAAAATCATATTGGAACCTGAAGTAGTCAAAGAAAAAATAACTTGACAGCTAAGAAATTGATCAATTTCAAAGTATGTCATCAAGTGGAAGATATTGCCCACTAAAGGTTCCACATGGGAGCATGAGAATTTTATACAGAAGCATCTATAACTACTCAAGCGTTGAGGAAAACACTTTTTCCAAGGAGAGGGGCATGCTAGGTCCCTATAATACTAGTGATTCCCCCATTACTATTGTCATTATATCCCTTATTTTTATTGTTGTGCCCCTATTTGTTTTGGAGAATTCAGTATCTACAGATAAAGACTAATTCCCTATATAAGTAGCCATATCTAGAACAACAGTTTAAAGTGGTTTAGTGTTTTCATGTAAGCAATAGATAAGATGAGAATATGAGAAGACCTACTTGTAGTTTCGATTTCCTCTCGTCTCCTTTGTATTGATCTCATCACTCCTTCCTGTACTTAATACGCTTAAGAAGTACCTGTAAATGCAATAGAACACAAAGAATCAGTCAAAGCAAAAGATCTATTAAATATAATTGAATGGAATTAGATACAATTCACACATATAAGCATTATTAAACAATACAAACATATGGGAGAAAGGTTCAAACACTTTACTGAATAGAAGAAGGAATTACAACCATTGGTGTCTGATTCAAAGCCATTCCTCCAGCTTAGATCACATCCACATCACATCAAAAGCATGACAAACTTGTACCATTACAATACTTGCTTCAAAGCCAAATCTCCTAGCAACATTATCTCCTTACAATTCAATATAATCCAACCCTTGATCACTTGGATGAGTGATCAATTTATAGGAATTTGAAGGAGCTTTTGTCATAAATGGTGGCATTGAATGGCCTTCCATAATTAGAATTAGTTCCATGGAGGAAGGGATGAGAGGATAGGATGCACTTTAACTCATTCCTCATCCGAGCTCATAATAGTTGATAAGTGAGGGAACCTTCTAGATCACTAAAAAAGATAAGAATATTCACCAAAATCTATGTGAATTTTTCTCAATCTCACCCATCACAGGTGAAAGGAAGCCTAAGTGCTCTGCAGAGCACCCTGGCATGGACTTAACTCCTCTACAGTGCACCCTTACATGGGCCTACCTATGCTGGTTCCTCTAGAGGCTATTTTTGGATGTCTTCAAGTCATGAAACTATCTGGGAAACAAGCATTCAAAGGGGTGACTTGTTTAGGGCATGTGGCAACTGAAATTAGGGTTTTATGAGCCCTAAAACACTAATCTAGATGATGGAATTGATGTTCCCAAATGGATCTATAACAGCTACCCCCTAAAGCATGAAGTTAGAAAAATGCAAATGCGATGTGGTGAGGAGGTATTGAAGTGAAGGTGACCTACATCAATTACAATACATATATCATGATATTTTATTTTACATGAATTGCTGAGGGAAGGCATACCCATTCTCATCTTATAAACTTTCATTACATTTACATAAATAGTCATCTACAGTTATAGACCCATGATTGGAATGACTACCAATGTAAAGCCATTGTACATATCATTTAGTACTCCTGAAATCACAGCCTGGATGGATGAAACTAGATCTGGGGTCTTCTATATTGTTGATCATTCGCTGAAGTATGAGTCTAACCATGTGAATATGTGATCTAAAGTAAAACATGGGAAGACACCATCTGATTACCAGCCAATGATGTAATCTATTAACATATGTGAGAGAAATCACTGATAACGATAATAATCCTCAAGGTACTGCAGTACATTCTGCAGGGTGTGAATGGATGATTTGATGTCAAACACCATACAAAGTCTTTCAGTCAAAGGCCATTGATGTCAACCTATCGTTGAAAGCGAGAAACCTACATTGATGTATGCAAGCTTCAAGGTACTGGAAGGGTGTTTCTAAGTCAACTTCTTGGATAATGAGCTGATGTCGACATGAAGTGACTCATCGCAGGAGGGCCTTGATGTATCCCACATCAATGACACAAAATGAGTGTAGTGATTTTGGAGATGGAATTTGACTGACGACACAAGGTTTAGGAATGGCGGTCATGAAAATGAATGTTTATGGTATTGCAAAGGATGAATTTTAACTTAATGACTTCTCTTAAACATGTCAGAGACACTAAAATGAATTGGTAGCATTGACCCAAAACAAGGTGATGGATGGTATGATAGACCAACGGTGTGATAACCATCAAGCTAATAACCCAACCTAAATAGTCACGGTGATGGAGTGAAAGTGTCATGTTCAACAACGACCTGCTACCATAAAGTGGTTTTCCCCTTCCCATTTTCCCCAGTCATTGCTGACCAATACCTCTTTATTTTTATAAAGCTTGAGGACGATTGTTGGGTGTGGAGCTTGATTATGTTCTGTATTCAAAGGTCTCAGTTGGATGTATACTCTAGGAATATTGTACACCCCTCCACGTGGGGGGGACTTGTCCCCCCGCAGGGATTCTCGGGGGACGATCACCCCTGGCTGGGGGGTCTGGGGGCTAGTGGTCCCCCGGCGGGGGTTCGGGGGCAGCACCCTCGAAGCTAAAAATAGATGTAAAATTGCCTTGTAAAAGTCTAGTAATTTCTAGTCAATCTGGGTTTTTCATTAGGCGGATGATCTGACGGTGGAAGTTAAGTTTAGTTTAGGGTTTTTTTCCCTAGAAGGAAACCCCTCACTATATATGAGGGAATTGTATTGCGTCTATGTATCGATGTATTCTAAGTGAGGAAGAGAGAGGAGATTGAGAGTGAAGAGGGTGTTATAGTGGATCTACTGTAGGTTGTATCTTTTTAGTTTGTTGGATAATATAATAATAGAAGGACTGACTGTTTCTCTGTGGATGTAGCCCAAACTGGGTGAACAACGTATATCTGTGTCTCTCTTGTTTTATGTGTTTTTGTGTTTATATTTCTACAATATTTTATGTGTTCCATTGCTTCGTAATATATAATTCTCTAACAAGGATAAGATATTCTTGTTGTATAATTCCACCCTTCAAGTGAATCCATCGCTATGTGATGTTTTAACGAGTTTAGCAAAAGTGAAACTCGGTCTTGTCTAGATGGACAAGTTTGTCACTATTTGATGTTTTAACAAGTTTAATGACAAATATAACTCAGTCCATTTCATGTTTAGAGAGTTTGAAAAGGGAAAAAAAGAAAACACCACAAGTTCTTTTTCATTGATTTGTCTCTCAAGTCCAAAAAAGCATAAAACAATACAAGAGAGAACCTAATGACCATGTTCGGTCAACGTATTCATTTTTCATAGTTAATCTATCTCATATTGAAAAAAGATTAAACTTATACTGAGTAGATGTCATTTCCAATCCATTAACGAGCTGAAAAGGACAAGCGCTTAGCAATCTTTTCCATTTTTGAGTCTGAAAAGAGCTTAAAGTAGACTCCACTTTGAGGAACGAGTGGTGTCTAGGATAGCGACTAGCTCCAGTGATGTTGGAACTTCTCAAAACATGTTGATTTATGTGAAGAGACTGGCTAATAAGACTACTCATTGCAACTGTTCCTCAAAAAAGGTTAAAACAACAAAGTGAAAGCGTATGACCTACCAAGCAGACAGTAACGATGGAAGGAGAAAAACCAAGGTTCATCTGATGGAAAAGGCTAATAGAATGGAAATTACGAGGGTTAAAATGGAGATGGGTTCATTTTTACACAAGCTTGAACCATAGGGAACTATGCTTGGATTCAGTTTCATGTTTACACAAGCTTGAAATGACAAACTATGCTTGGATTCAGTTTCATTTTTACACAATATTGAAACAAAGAACTATGCTTGAGATTAGTTTAGATGCCCCTGGCATGATGAAAGGGAGAGTCTCCTGTAACCATATGGAAGTCACTATAGTGAAGCAGGATAGTTATCCAACACATTTTTGGCTTCATCCAGATAGTGACAAAGGTGACTAAGGTGATTCCATTCACATAACCTACAGGGAAACTTAACTTTACCATTAGGTGCATATTTGT
>APFE030723378.1:0-17668 GCA_000404065.3 Pinus taeda
CTTTATGAGCCCTAATGATCCCGTCAAAAAGAGATCATCCACATCCAAAACTAGAATAAGTGGCTCACCCTCTACCATCAAATAGTAAAGGTTGGGATCTATGTCACTCTTGACGAATCCCATCTGCTGCAAGTAGCTGTTAATCCTACCATACCATGCCCTAGGAGCCTGGTTGAGTCCGCATAGATCTTTCTTCAATATGCACACATGAGTGTGCCTCTCATGCATCTCAAAGCCCTCTGGTTGTTCTATGTACACTTCTTCCTCTATCACCCTGTCAAGACAGTTGTCTTGACGTCCATCTAGTGAATTTGCCATCCCATTTGAGCTGCTAGAGATATAACTAACCGAATAAAAGTGTATTTGGCAACTGGGGTGAAGGTCTCCTCATAATCTATCCCTTCCTTTTGTGCCTACCCCTTTGCCATGAACGTAGCCTTGTACTTTTCCACAATGTCGTCTTCCACATATTTGGTCTTATAGATCCATCTAGAACCTACAACTGACCTGTCTTTCGGCCTTGGCACTACCTCCCAAACATCATTCGTCATGATAGAGCTATACTCTTCTACCATGGCATTTACCCACACCTGATGTTATGCGACCTCTTGAAAGATGGAAGGTTCTGCAACTGGAGTCACCAATGCTTGGTACTTGTCAGGCTGTCTGTGTTGTCTTTTTCTCATCCTAGGAGTTCCAATAAACTCCTCTGCATCTCTCAATGTATGACAAATCTCTCTGGTGGCTCGACCACTAGTCGTGGGAGGTTCTGCCAGCTTCTCCTCATACTTTCTTTGCTACTCCATCTGCTGAGAACTTCCCTGATTTTCTACACCTGAGGAAATATTGGTACTAGTCACAGTACTTAATCCTTGTGATTGTACTCCTAGTTGTCCCACTGGTTGCCTCTGTGGTTGCCCCTGCTGCTGGACTAAAGGAGATTCTGCCGATTGATTATGATCACCTGCAGGCATCTCACGAGATCTCCTGAAAGCTTAGTCCTCCATGAACTTAACTTCTCGCCTTACTACAATCTTCCTATTGTTAGGAATGTAGATTATGTATGCCTTTTAGGTTTCGTTGTATCCAACGAAGAACCCCTTCTCTACAATCTGATCCAATTTGGTTCGTTTATCATCTGGCAAGTGGCAATAAGCAATACTGCCAAATTTATGAAGTGGCTAACTTCAAGCTTCTTCCCTGTGAAGATTCCTTCTGGCGTTTTTTCTTAATGCTCTATGAGGAGTCTTGTTTTGAATATATATTGTCGTGTTACATGCTTCTACTCACATAAATTTTGGTAGATCCTAGTCATATAACATAGCCTTTGCAACTCCAACAATGATTTTGTTTTCCTTCTCTGCTACACCATTCTGTTGTGGATTATATGGAGTTGTCCATTCTCTTCTGATGGCTTCCTTCACACATAAATATGTGAAGTCCTTATCAATATATTCTCCACCATTATCTGAGTGAAGCACCTTGATCTTCTTCACTGTCGCATTCTCCATGAGAGCTTTAAATTCTCTGAAACGATCGAAGACCTCATTCTTGGTCTTCAAGAAGGAGATTCAGGTTTTCATGGAATGGTCATCAATAAAGGTGACAAAATATTCGGCACCGCTGAGAGCTCTAGTGGACATTGGGCTGCAAATATCTGAATATATAGTCCTAACATACCATCAGCTTTGCTATCACTTCTTGGAAGTTCTTCCTTAGTATACTTCCCAAGTACGCATCCTCTGCACACATCATCGTGTTCCGTGCCAAGTTCTAGAACCCCTGTTACCGTTTCTCTGAGCATCGTGCGTGCTCCATGGTATGGATGCCCCATTCTCCTATGCCATAACTCATTTAGCTCCTTCCCATTGCTACTGTCACTGCCTATTAGTGCCATTGGAGAATCAATTTGTAACCAGTACAACCTGTTACTTCGAACTCCAATCTGTCTTACCTTTTTCCAGCTCCACTATTTGACATACACTTTCTTCCATACGAAGTGAATATCATACCCCTTATCCTATAACTAGGATACTGAAATCAGGTTCATACCTACTCTTGGCACATGCAATACATTTGTAGCACTGGTGCTTGCGCCTGACTCCCTTTGAAAATCTATGGTACCTCTCCCTATTGGAGTACATTTCGTTTTGTTTCCCATAGTAATTTGGAAGTCCATCTACTCCTGTTTGTAGCTAGAGAAATATTCTCTAACCCCTGTCATGTGAGTTGATGCTACATTGTCTATATACTAGACTCCCTGTGAAGTTGATCATGCTAAGCAAGCAAATTCGTCCTCCAATTTGGTAGACAAATTTGAAGTCTCCTGAATGTTACTTCTGTCCATGGCTATGTTGAAGAATTTATAGTGTGTTATTCCTCTTTTCCACCCTGATGTTGTCTCTACTCTAGCAAACTACTGCAAAAACCCTCTGCATCCAGCTAGAGATTTGCTCAACAAGAAAATTTGAGCTTCTCCCTCTGCCTCTGGAATTGCTTGCTCTAGAAGAATCGAATTTTTCTGCCCCTCTTAGAAAAGTTGGTCTTCCTTAAGCAATTCAGCCTCCTGGCATAAAATATTGCACTGTCCCTTGGGAATTTTGACCTGCTGCCCACATTGAGTAGCGAAACTCCTTCTTTTCACTTCTTGTTGAAAAATCTAAGGCAAGATGGCATTAGTGATTCTTTTAACTATGATAACTGCTTGTGATGTCTTTTTACTTATTAGGATTATATTCTTCTTATTATTATTATAGTGTGTTCTTCAATCATCAAACAACTACCAAAACAAGAAGATCAATAAGATACAAGTGCACAATATGTAGGCTCCAAGACAGGGAAAAACCTCTCAGTTTGAGAGGAAAACCCTTAAGTCTCTTCTTATAGGTTCTTTATTGATGAATACCAAGACCCTAGACCAACACTGAAGCCCTTCCAAGACCAAGATCAATTTCTCAAGAATGTGCTTGCTTCACTGCTTTCCAAACCCAGAAGAATCTCTTCTGGCAACACTACTTCGACCTCCAGCCACAACTTTTCGACCCTAATTGCATATTTGCAACTTCGGCCCCCCGACAGCAACTCCTACTTGTGGGGACTAGAACTGCTTCTTCTATGCCTCCAGCTATCTTGCCTGACCTAATTTGTATTCTGGATCTAGAAAGGGACTTTGTTGGCCCTTCCTTCAGCTCTTTTTCACTAGATCGAACCTCCACAACGAAACCCTAGCCCGACAATAGAAACCCTAGCGAAAAGATGTAGAATTTAAGCCCTCTTCTTCGCATGTGTGGAGAGAAAGAGAAAGAGAGGAACCCAAAACACTTCTTCTTATTCTTCTGCCTTCTTCGTTTCCCTTTTCTGCTTCTTCCTTTGCATGAGAGAGAGAGGAATGAATGTGTCCAAATGAGGTCAAACTGTCTCCTATATATAGGTCTTCCATGGGTACGAATTCCAACTTCTAGGCCGACATGATAGGCTAGCAGGGTGACTTGGTCTTGGAAGGTTTAGTAAAATACAAAAATAATTCTTTTTACAACTTACAAGATGCCCAATGGGGTCTTCATATTATGACAATGTCCCTATTTGACTTCTTGACATAGGACAATCCTAGAATCACTTTCAATTAGTGCTTGACCTATAAAACAAATTTATTGGGCAAGAAACCCAAGCTCAATAATAATAATAATCATTTCTCTTTCTTTTACAAAATACAAGAATCAAAAGTACATTTCATATTTATGAAGACCGAACCTAGTTACACTTTCTTCAACACTGCCTCCTAACTAGGGAGGTATTCATAAATGGTATATGGCTATTCTCAATATTGAAGAGATCTCATAAGAAGAGTTGTACTAGTAATCCATCTGTATATCATCATCATAACCAACATTGTCACATAGCAAGGCCTTGACTAACAACTCTATCTCTCAATAGATCAGAGCACAATGGTGGTGAGACCAATGATTATAGACACCTTCATCATTGTCTCTCAAGGTACATACCCACTTGGGTGTTCACCAAGTATGACCTTCTAGGACTATTCTTATCATGGGTCCCCAACCCTCAAAGAATATCGGTCCTCTTGCCTACTCTTATCTTGGATGCCCTACCACATCCTCAAAGACTATCGGATGCCAGATAATTACTCAATCCTCCATTCTTTCTTCCAAAATGAAGACAAGAATGATGTGTCTATCTATCCCTCTCAACTAGGGAAGATATGTCAACCAATCCAAGCTTGTTTATAAAATACACAATCTTCTTATTGGGAAGAGATTTTGTCAAAATATCAACAATTTGATCATCAATGGGGATATACTCCAGCTTCAATGCACCATCTTGTACCAACTTTTGAATGTAGTGGTACTTGTTATTTATGTGCTTCACCTTTCCATGAAATATCGGGTCCTCAGGTAATCTTATACAACAGGTATTATCACAATGTATTATGGTAGGGTCCAACGGTCCTGCAAACAGATAAGATAACATCTTCCTTAACCAGATTGCTTCCCTGCTTACTTCACAGGCTGCAATGTACTCGGTCTCAACACTACTCAAAGCCATCGTCTCTTTCTTTCTGCTCATCCAAGAGACCATGGAGGATCCCAAGCTAAAGCATCCTCCTGTAGTGCTTCTTCCATCCTTCTCGCTGTCTCCCCAATCGGAATCAGTAAATCCTTCTAGATGAACATCTTTTCCTTTTTCATACTTCAGGCAGTAGTGGACTGTTCCCTACAGATATCTCAGTATATGCTTGGCAGCTATCCAATGATCATGTGTAGGTTCCATTTGAAATTGATTGAGAACACTTACTGCAAAACATATGTTTGGATGAGTATTCACCAAATAAATTAGAGAGCCAATCCGTTGTCTGTACTTAGTAGTATCCACTAGAGTGGATTCAAAATTCCTTAAAATTTTCAAGTTTGTGATCATCGGAGTTGTCATGGGTTTGCATTCCTTCATATCAAACCTTTTCAATAGCTCGATCACATACTTTCCTTGTCCCAGGAAGATTTCATTTGGTTCCTGCAAGACTTCCAATCCCAGATAATAATGCATAAATCCTAGATCCTTCATATCGAATTCAGCTGCCAACATTTTCTTACACTCTTGAATTATTTATTCATTACCAGTTATCAGAATATCATCTACATATAGAAGAACGATGACAGGTTCATCCTTCTCTACTTTGATGTAGAGATTAGGATCTACCGTGCTTTTCCTGAAACCCAACCTTTGCAAGTATGCATCCATTCTAGCATACCATACCCTAGGAGCTTGCTTGAGGCCATAAAGTGCCTTCTTCAATATGCAAACATGAGTTTCTCTATCCTTTAATTCGAATGCCAATGATTGTTCTATGTAGACTTCTTCATTTATGGTACCATTCAAGAATGTTGTTTTGACATCCATTTGATGTACCTTCCATCCCATTGATGCTGCCAGAGATATCAGAGATTGGATCGTGGTATACCTTGTTGTGGGAGTAAAGGTCTCTTCATAATCAATGCCTTCTTCCTGAGAGAAGACTTGAGCCACGAATCTAGCCTTGAATTTATCTATGCTTCCATCTGCAGCATGCTTGATCTTATACAACCACTTAGAGTTTACCACTTATTTGTTTTCCAATCTTGGGAAATTTCCCAGACCCCATTCTTCATAATAGATTGGTATTCCTTATTCATTGCATTCTTCCATTCTTGGTGTTTCGCTGCTTCTTCGAAAGTGGAAGGTTCATCTTCAATGAGCTTCGACATGCATGTTGCGCATCTTGAGTATCTTTTTGGTTTCTTTCTCTCCTCAAATCTTCCTCTTGCGGTGTGACCTTCTGTTTCTTGAAGTGTAGAAGTTAACCAATTACGTCTCTTTCTTCTTTCAGGGAGAGAGATTGGTTCACTGGGACCTTCTTATTCATTATGAGAGACTTCTTCTTCCTTATTAGCTTCTTTCTCAAACATAGGAAGATCCTCCTCATCAAAATCGGATGGGAGATCTTTGGATTTCTTGAAGGCAATGCTCTCATCACAAATTACATCTCTTCTTACTTCTATTTGATGTCCTTCCTTTATGTAGATCCTGTGAGGCTTGGAAGAGTTGTTATATCCAACAAATATTCTTTTCTTGCTTGCGGGACCTAGCTTCTTTCTTTTGTCCCCGTGAATGTGAATATATACAGGACACCCAAATATCCGAAGATGATCAATATTTGGTTTCTTCCCAGTGAAGACTTCTTCTGGAGTTATATTACCAAGTGACCTGTGAGGAATTCTATTTTCAACGTATATTGCAGTCTTCGTTGCTTCTCACCATATAAATTTTGGTAGATCTTGATCATGGAGAATAGCCTTGACACTTTCTTCTATAGCTCTATTCTTTCGTTCAGTGACTCCATTATGCTCGGGATTGTATGGAACTATAAGCTCCCTCTTAATCCCAACCTCCTTACAGAAAGCAATGAGTTATTTTGAAGTATTCTCACCTTCATTGTCTAACCTTAGAATCTTTATCTTTCTTTCTGTAAGATTTTCTACCTCTGCCTTGAATTCTTGAAATTTTATGAATACTTCGTCCTTGGATTTAAGTAAATAAAAATAAACCCAATTTTTCCTTGAATGATGATCAATGAAAGAAACATAATATAGATGACCTCCAAGTGATTTAGACATGGGTCCACATACATCAAAGCGTATGAGATCTACTATCTCTTGAGCTCTAGACGTACTATTTGCAAATGGTTTCTTTGCATTCTTTCCCAAAGCACAACCTTTGCAGACTCCTTCATGGTCTGCTTTGAGATTTGGTATCCCATTTACAATGGAGTTTAGAGTTGGCAAGATCTTGTAATGAAGATGGCTCAATCTTCTATGCCATATTTCACACGAACTTATCTCAATGTGGACAGTGCTTGATTTAGAGGAGATGAGAGTTTGTAGAGTCTTCCTTCTCGAACTCCAATGGTTCTAGATTTTTCAATGCTAGAATCTTTATCCCAAACCACTACTTTACCATCTATAAAAGAAACTCTATCTCCTTTTTCTTCTAATGATGAAACAAAAATAAGATTTTTGCACAAACCTGGAACTTATAGAATGTTATTGAGATGAATGTTACCTCCTCCTTCCAGCTCAATTGATGTAGATCCAATGCCTTTTACCGGATAGCTCTTGTTTTCACCAAGCTCCACAGAGTATGAGGACTTCCCTTTGGATAGGGTTTTGAGTTGCTTGTGATATCCAGTCATGTGTCTTGAAGCTCCACTATCTATCACCCATATATTTTCATCTTGAAATGTTTCGGTGAGGGCTGAGAACAATCCTTCATTCTTTGAAGATTTGAGATCTTTGGAATAGAAGAGACTATTCCATACTACCTTGAAACTTTTCTTGATGAGACTTGCTAATGATGAACACTTTTTCAAGCTTCTTCATAATAGATTTGACCTTCTTCAGGCCTTGTGCGAACCATAGCTCAGATACCATGTTGAAAAATCTAAGGAAAGATGACATTAATGATTCTTCTAACTATGATAATTTCTTGTGATGTCTTTTTACTTATTAGGATTATCTTTTTCGTATTATTATTAAAGTGTGTTCTTCAATCATCAAACAACTACCAAAACAAGAAGATCAACAAGATACAAGTACACAAGATGTAGGCTCCAAGCCAGGGTAAAACCTCTCCTTTTGAGAGGAAAACCCTTCAATCTCTTCTTATAGGTTCTTTATTGACGAATACCACGACCCTAGACCAACATTGAAGCCCTTCCAAGACGAAGATCAGCTTCTCAAGAATGTGCTTGCTTCACCGCTTTCCAAACCCAGCAGAATCTCTTTCGGCAACACTACTTTGACCTCCAGCCATTGCTTTTCGGCCCTAACTGCAGATCTGCAACTTTGGCCCCTCGACAATAGCTGCTACTTCACATGTGGGGACTAGAACTACTTCTTCTATGCCTCCAACTATCTCGCTCGACCTAATTTGTCTTCTGGATCCAGAAGGGGACTTTGTTGGCCCTTCCTTCATCTTTTTTCACCAGATCAAACCTCCACAACGAAACCCTAGCCCAGCAGTAGAAACCCTAGAGAAAAGCTGTAGAATTTCAGCCTTCTTCTTCACATGTGTGGAGAGAAAGAGAGAGAGAGAGGAACCCAAAACACTTGTTTTCCTTCTTTTGCCTTCTTCGTTGCCCTTTTCTACTTATTCTTTTGCGTGAAAGAGAGAGGAATGAATGTGTCCAAATGAGGTTGAATTGTCTCCTATATATAGGTCTTCTAGGGGTAGGAATTCCAACTTCTAGGCCGACTTGACAGGCTAGCAGGCCAACTTGGTCTTGGAAGGCTCAATAAAATACAAAATTAATTCTTTTTACAATTTACAAGATGCCTTATGGGTTCTTCATATTATGACAATGTCCCTATTTGACTTCTTGACCTAGGACAATCCTAGAAGCACTTTCAATTAGTGCTTGACCTATAAAACAAATTTCCTGGGCATGAAACCCAAGCTCAATAATAATAATAATCATTTTTCTTTCTCTTACAAAATAGAAGAATCAAAAGTACATTTCATATTTATGAAGACCGAACCTAGTTACACTTTATTCAACACTTCTGAGATATCCGACTGATCAATTGTGCTCTGATACCATGTGAAATTTTATCTATTGCAACTACTGAAAATTGTTCTTCTAATTGAAAATTTTAATTATGCAGTTTATTTTCTACGACAAACAATGAATAGAATCACAACTACAATTTTCACCATAAAAGTATTGCGAAAAATAAAATACTGGAAACTGAGAAATTCTAGCACACACATAAGAATTTTGCAATAGTTATTTTTGGACAAATTGTCCCTGGAAAAACCCAACTTGGGAAAACCGGTGCAGCAGATGAGGTTTTTATTATTAATCTTCAACAACAATTCTAAGTACAATAATTTAGATGCCCAATTGGAAATCTAGTCTGAGGAAAATACTGGCAAAAATATCGTGAGAATTTTCTCTCACCCCACAACTATTTTCTACCTCCAAAATTACCTCCCTACCCTTTGTGCTGATCTCCTTGCGTCACCCTCTGCGTTGAGCTTACGCTGGCCCTATGAAAATTTTGGCCTTCCTTGCTTTGCCTCTTTTGGGGATTGGAAATGTTCCTCCTGGGATGTTGCTGCCCTCCTCTTCCATTTGTTACTCACCCTTTGGCTCTATCTTCTCTGTTGAGTTGCTGCTACTGAGAAAATCGAACTGCCTGGGCAACTGAGTATCTGCACTGGTGTGTTCTCCATCACCACATCGATTTCCTCTTATAATCTGTTGTTGGAGTACCATCGACCAAGATTAAAACTTAATGAATGGCTAGGATCATCTTTGGATCGATCCGTGTGAGTTTCTAGATTATTCTCACCTTATCTCAATTAATACTAATTAATTAACCATATTCCCTAAGTTTAAACTTAGGAAATATTTAAAAATCGGTTAATAATCTAATCGAGACACTTCTAGGTGGAATTTCCAGAAATGATTTATGGTTTTTGGATATATCATGTATTTTAGCCTCTCCAACAAATTTCGTAGGTAGAACACATCTTATGCTACAAAAACTAACACCTTTATGATGAAAAGTCCTTCAAGATGTGCAATTCACACTTCTTTTTCTCTTCAATAACTTGAAATCTCGGCTTCCTTTATTCATTATCGGAAAGGTCCAATGCTAGGCTATTAATAGTTGTTTGAAGCTCCACTTGAGGTCAACTTATCAACTGCTTGAGGCCGACTTGATGAGGAGAGCAGACTGACTTGGTGGAGGAGGCTAGTCTTACAAAATTTTGATTCCTTTACAATTTTACGAGGCTGTTATGAATATAATTCATAACAAGTAACATAAATAAAATTAATGTAAATATTAAATAACTAAATATTGATTAGGTTAAATAGTCATTAAGTTAAGTGAAAAGGCATGTCTAAAAGACATGCCCAGTCGTGAAAGGACACTTGCTTAGGTATATATATATGCGGGTCCTCATTGTAACAATCATCACTTATACATTTTATATATATAACAAATTATTATTACAAATACCTCTTGTGTATTTTTACATTCAAGTCTCCAAGCTATCAGTTTTCATGCTTCAGTAACCGTTTTTATGCTTCAATGGTATTAGAGCCATGGCACACAATATAATCATGCTGGCCTTTGAACGTTATTTGTTGCACAATGTGCCATTACGTTCACGTCCTAATTGCGTTGAGCAGTGTACTAAAATTCAAGAAGAATTTCAATGTTTAGAAAAATCATACGCAGAAGTTAAAACATGTTGAAGGGAAATCGATAATAAGGAAGATGATAGCGACAATGGAGAAACGAAACAAGATCAAGATGAGTACTATCTTGAGAAACAAGGAGATGTTGTTGGCATTATGGCACAGGTTTGGTGCTATGGCACAGGTGTTGTCCTTGATGGAAACTCTCTTTGGTAACAGATCTCAGTTCAGGCACTCAGAAAGAAGAAAAAGACATATACACAGGTTTGTCTAGACGAAGGCGCATATACACGCGGATTATACATTACAAAAGCGCGTATAAGTTGGGGATCATACTTTTGGTCTATGGTAGTTAGTTCTTGGGATTTGAACTTATGTTTTGGACCATGGCGTCTCGTCAGATGTGTTGATCCCTAGTTTTGGGTTCATGGTATTGAAATGTTATGATTTTGGACCATGGTATTGAGGAAGGCCTAAGACTATAAAAGAGGAAGGAGATCATGTGGAAAATGATCATCTGAATTATTATTGAAGATCTGATAAAGTGCTAGAGCTGGTATATTGGTATTTGGGTGATGATGCAGATCTGTATCTGAATGAAGGAGGAACCTTAGCACAAAAGGAAGAATAAGTTTTATTCATGGGTCATAATATTTAAGCTTGAATGATAGTAACTTTGTATGATTTTGATCTGCTAGATGTGGTGCTTGCTTGATCTATAAGTCTGATAATCTGGGTTAATTAGTGATTGAATATCTGAAAGAGTGAATTATCCCTTATAGATCTGTACGCAGGTTCAGTGAAGCGAAGACGCGTATACACGCAAGTTCAGTGAAGTCAGAATGCGTATATGCAGGTTGTTCCATACGCAGAAGCGTATGCGCGAATGTTTCAGGCTGATAAAGTAGCGTATATGTTTTAAACTGTGATCCTGCTGCTTTTGTTTATTACTGCTGTGTTCTGGGTTCTGTTTTCTGGTGTGTGGTTTCTGGTACTGTGTTTTGGGTACAGCTGTCAGAGAAGTATCTACTTGATTCAAATCTAATTGGTGGAAAGGAGATTGGTTGATAGAGAAATTCTTGATGATTGATTGATGTTCATGGATCCAGTCTGAAAATTTATGAAACGTGGTCCCTGGAAGAAAGAGAAGGTTTTAGCCTTCTGTAGGCCAGCACCTACATACTAGTATCTTGACTAGTACAAGAGCTAAAGGGGGTTGTAGCTCCCTTCCAAGAGAAGCTGGAGAACGAGAGAGTATAGTAGCTCTCTGCAGGTTGCAACCTGCGTACTGGTAAAGGTCTGCACCATTACATTGTAAAAAGAAGTTTCTAATTAAAGAAAAGATAGAGACGAATTGCAGCATGTGGTTTTCACCCACATTGGGTTTCCACCTTATATCTTGTGTTCTTGTGTGTGATTGTCTTTCTGCTCTGTTTCATTGTCTCTAGTTACTAGTTATTTGATTTTGCATCACATATTAACAATCATCATTAGAAATTAAAAAGTTTGCTCTGTATACGCTGGTTTCCTTCTGCATAGTTGCGTACATACGTGGGTTTAACTAACTGAAGTAGCGTATACAATTTGTTTTGAAAAAGGAATATTTGACTTGATAATACTGATTCATCCCCCCTCTCAGTATTATTTCCAACAGATGTACCATATCATATCAACGAAGAAGAAGTCGTCAATGAAAAACTATCATCTGTGGCTCTGGAGATAGAGCAGGCTATTGTAGATATTGACAATGAAAGGATATTAGATTTATCCTTGTTGAAAGAAGATGTCAATGAAAATATACCATCGGTGGTTCTTGAGAAAAAGCAGGTTTTTGAAGATATAGAATCTATAAAAGAGGATGTAAAACAGTATAAAATGAATGTACAAAATGAGACTCCAGAGACTAATCAAACGAACAACAACCTAAAAACTTATAGAGAATGCAAGGAAGGATTTAATGATGATGAAACACCTATGAACATATATTTTAAAATCAACCATGTAAGTTATTGGAATAGTAAACTGAAATATAGAAAATATCAAGTCTTCCGAAGACATTTAAACTTGAAATACCAATCCCCATTAAAAATAGTAGAATAAGAAGACAACAAGGCGAATGTGGAGAGGGAGTATCAATGGATAAAAGTACTGATAACGGGAAATATAAAGAGTTCTTTGGTGACAGTGAAAGTGATGAAGCCGAAAAGAAGAACCCAAACCATAATTACAACAGTGTTTGATTGCTACATCTGGGAAAATTAAGCTCAACAGGGGCTAGCTGTCCTAGTCATGTAATTTCTGACTCTAATTTTGTTGGTAATCAACAAAGGGTATCAAATATTAATGGCAGTCATACTTTGGTTTGATTTGGACAACTTTTTGGGCAAAAAGTAAATTCAGTAGATTATGATGGTAGACAGAAGTTGCTAAATCAAAGAGAATTCTATACGAATTCCTATTTAACAACTTCAAGACAACAAATCATGTATCCAGACCATGTTGGGGATGATTTTACTTCATATATGTCTTAAAAAAATGCGGCAGGAATGGGAAAGTCCACTCCAGGTCAGTTACCCCAATTAACTGTTGTCAAAGAAGAAATCCCTGAAATAGTGGGTATTATGCAGAGAAGAAACAAAGTTATATCCAAGCTTATGGATGAGATACTAGACTTTTCAAGACCAGAGTTCGATAACCTTCACTAGAACTCTGACAAATTTCTCCTACCAGAACTCATTCATGTAGCTGAAATTTTGCTTGAGCTCGTTGCCACTTCTAAGGGCCTTCAATTAACCTTCAGGGCACACCAAAGCCTGCTCCAGACTGTTGTAGGAGACGAGATTCAGATTCGTCATGTTTTGCTCAACATTGTAGGTAGTGGCCTTTGCTCGCCAATATCAAAGGAATTTACAGAGCTTATGAAAGGGAAGATCTGGATTGAGAGTGAAGATGCAGAGCATGGTACGACCTACCATTTTATCTTCCTTGTCGAGATTGTTCATAATTATGAGCACGCACAAGATCCGGCCATCGTTGACGTCTACAGGTCTGAGGACATGACTGGGCAGGTGTCGGCGTACAACTCCGTGACAGTCTGTCGTGCTGATTGTTTGCACCTCGTTGATAAACATCAGTCAAACAACCTCCGCAAATAGTCGTGTGCGTTCGGAATCACCCTATCATCGCAGGTTTTGACCAAGAGTAATTGCTTGTCTGTGCTGCAGGCATGGTCTGGTTTGATAGCGGAATAGTGGGTATGGTCAACCGTTGTGACGAAGGATTCGTCGACTCAATCGTTCAACGGAGTTGGAGTTAAATTAATTTAATCAAAGATTATATACTATATAATTATAAGTTAATATAATAACATAATATATAATATATAATTATATAACAAATATATATAATTATAATTATATTTAATTAATTAATATATTTTTAATGAAAAAAATTATATATATATATATATATATTATATATATATATATATTATTAAAAAAAAAAAGTTCCAAGGCAATATTATTACGATGAGTACATGACGAGAGGATGGACAGATCAACCAATCGAGATGAACACCACTAAGTGAAGAAATCCGCCACAGCAATTTAAAGCTTTGAGGACAAAAGCTTCCCGAAGGAAGGGGCTATGTTTATCAGAATATAATTCATAACAAGAACATAAATAAAATTAATGTAAATATTAAAAATTAAATATTGATTAGGTTTAAATAATCACTAAAAGTTAAAGTGAAAAGGCATGTCTAAAAGACATCCCAGTCGCAAAAGGAACACCTTCTTAGGTATATATATATATATAATATATAATAAATATATATACTATATATATATATATATATACTATATAATTATATAGTATAGGATATATATGCGGGTCCTCATTGTAACATCATCACTTAAATACATTTTTATATATAATAAATTACTATTACAAATACCTCGTGTATTTTTACATTCAAGTTTCCAAGCTAACAATTTTTATGTTTCAGAGGCCCAAGAAGGGTCTTACAATTTTATGATATGGACAAGGACTTATGACTCAACCCTAGAAGCCTCTAATGGAGGACTTTGACCTAGATATCATTGACCCAAGCATCAAACCATGCTTTAATAAGTCAATTTATTTTACAATGAAAATTCCTTTTTCTTTCTTTTGACCAATATAATTATGAAGACCGACACTAGTTACATTCTTCAACAATACACAACCATCTATCATGTCAGCTCTTAAAAAAGGGAGAAGGAAGAAGCTGACAAGATATTGGACATGTGTCTTCTTGGGGTGATGTTCCTTTCAAAGGACAATCCATTTTTTCTGCTCATGATTGATGCTATTGGTTTTGTTGGCCCGAGGTACAAAGACCCTTCCTTTGATGACTTTAGAGGGCATATTCTTCAGAATGAAAAAGTTGAATGCACTAAAAGATTGGAGGAATTTAGGGGCCCATGGGCATAGATAGGATGCAATGTGATGTAAGATGGTTTGACCAATCAAAAGTGTAGAACCCTTATTAACTTCTTGATTAATTGTCCCAAGGGGACAATGTTTAAGAAATTTGTTGATACACTTTCACATATCAAAGATGCATGGTTATTATGTGATTTGTTGGACATGTTCATTCAGGAGGTGGGTCCACAACATGTTGTCCATGTAATAACAGACAATGTTGCAAACTATTTTGCTGCTGGATCAGTGGAAGAAGCCATTGGTAATTTTTCCTCACCTTCAGAGGAATTTCCTTATGTACCATCATCTCAAAAAATTGTTTCTGAAACAGAGTCTTCTAGCGATATTGAGATTGGAGCATTTGAGAAGCATACCAAAGGAATGGGTATGACGCTGATGAACAAGATGGGATATCAGAAAGGACAAGGCCTCGACAAGCATGGCCAACGTAGACTCCAACCAATCTCAGTGCAAGAAATGCCTAAATACGAAGGATTGGGATATGACCAGTCAACTTGTGACTACTGTGGGAAGAGAGGTCACATTGCATACTGGTGCTGGTCCTTACATCCTGAGCTAATGCTAAAGAAGATTAAGTATCAGAAAGGTAAGCAAACAAATCATTCCAGCAGTGATTCGAAAGGTGAGTCTTACAAACAAAACTTTATGTTGAAAGTCATTAAAAGGATATACCCGTGTAATTTCTGTGGGAGTAACATGCATTGTGTAGAGGAATGTTGGAAGTAGATGGTTTATAGCAAGAAGGTGTATTCTACAAAGAGTTGTCAACGGAAGGATGACGCGACCCTGTAGGTAAAGAAAAGTCTGGGAAAGATTTTTCTGCAGTCAGACCGAGACTCGACACCATCAAAGCAGAGCTCGGAAAGATCTAGCAAAAAGATGACCAGTACAAACTCAGGAGAAAGAGTTTGTCGACAATAGGACATTCGAAGTGCACATGTCCGATGTCTCCATGTGAGTCAACACCAACACAAGCAGAGCAAGAAGAAACAAAGAAAAACTTGAGAAGACGAATGTAAGTCTCTAGAGAAGTCTCCTACTTTGAACTGGGCAGATTTCATGCTATATGTGTAATTGTGTGTTTATAAATTTTCGTCGCATCAGTAGGTCTAGATGAGTCTATAATAGGATCTAGATGGTTTTTATATTGATGTTTTAATGTAATAAAATTCACGATTGACACAAAATTTTGGAGGTCCAAAAGTCCTTTTTATTGGGAGGTATGATCCAGGATGGATCTTGTTGAGTTCAGTTGAAGTTTGCTAGGTAATGTTTAAAGACCAAGATGGTCCCAGAAAGCATCAGTTCTTGACATGCTCGAAATTTTTCTGTCTCAGATGCTCCCCAAAATAGTGCCAAGCTGAAGAGCTCATCGTGCTAAATCCGACAGTGTCTTCGGTTTCGGAAAAGGCCTCCGGATGAAGGAGAAAATGCCCATTGAAGTTTTTCCTCCAAATAGGTTAAAAGTCAAAGTCAATGCATGAAAAGTCAAAAGGTCAAATTTTGATTTTTTATGATTGGTTGGTTTATTTTGACCAATATGGGAATGCCACGTGGGCCAATGATTCGCTGCCACGTGGTCTCCTCCTAGCGTATTAAAAGTTTCTTTATGAGTTGCACGGTCTCCAGGAGATTTGAACCCATAACCTTCAACATTTTTCCACAAAGCATTACCAACATGCCATACTATGGTTTACTTACAAGATGGGTGCATTAATGTTATAAATGTGCTAAAAGGGATGGTAGTAATAAACATATTACAATTGTTATTAAAGTGGCACATTCATATGCGAAGGTTATGGTAAGTTCAAACCATAATATTATTACAACTGCTAACTATGGAACAAAGGTTTGTAATATGTTTATATTAACACTGCAATCATATCACCGCCAACAGACTTAGTCAAACAACAAATGATAGGGTCATACGGTGCAGCGTAACCGCCAGAGTGTGGATGTCATGAGTCAGATGCCATCAAATCGCCCGGAGCAGGGTCCGATCATATGCAACAAATGTCAACAATATGTGCGGTTCACACGTCATATGCCATGAGACTGTGACAACTCAGTGCGGAGGTTTCGGCGCATATGGCTCAAGATGTTCATCATAGCCACCAGAAGTATTGTTATGTGGCACGGTTGGTGCAGAGGTGTCACCACAGTTGGCACAACACGGAATATCCGCTTACATGTTGCGTGATGTGTGTATGTAGCACGTCAGCACCAAACCATCGGGGAGCAGGGACGGGTCAACATAACCACCGGGAGTGTTGATGTGGCATGGGAGGTGGCACCCAATGGCACAGAGTGGTTACGAATTGGCTTTGAACGTGCCTGCGTTTGGTTGCAATGTGTGCAAATATATAATCTGCCAACTCTGTATTAAATACTTTGGTTATCAATGTTTTCGGTCCAATCTTTGTAAATCATATATGTTATATGGTTAGATTGTTCGAAAAAAATATGCGCCCAAAACTATATTGTTAAAACAAATGCGCTAGGTGTATTATGACAATTGTACTGAATGCAACAAACGCTAAAGTTAGAGTTAGGCATTCGATTTAATTCGAATAGCCATTTGTAAAATTTGTTATATTGTTATAACAAAATTCTAAACTGAGTTGTAAAATGTTATAAAAGGTGGTCAAATGCACCAATTCAAGAACAAGCAACTCGAAGGCAAGACAAGCCATTTGAAGCCATTCCAAGGCCATTCAAAGCATTTTGAAGCCATTCGAAGTCAGTGGCAAGTGAAGCCCATAGTGGTATTGAAATCTAGCTTTGTGAGCTAGAAGGAGTTGAGCAATTGCGCCTTCAGAACGAGAAGGGAGTTGTGAGGAGCACAACTCGAAGTTAGTGGTGCCAGCCATGTTATAAACTCATTTTGTAATTAGCATACCAAAGTCATTCGGAGACCGAATT